>WAAD01038283.1:27605-50367 GCA_013389945.1 Fregata magnificens | reverse complement strand
GCGCTCGCGTCGGCACCTGTTCACGGACCTGCTGTCCACGAGTGTGCCCGCTCGCTTTCCGTTCACACGGACACTGTCCCCACAGCCCCTTGTGGCGGCAAGGTCCTGAAGTTCCCCACCTGCCCTATAACAAGTACTTGTTTGTACCTATTGGAAACTGAGCACCGACTAATTTCCACAACTGCCACTTTTTCCTGTGCTGTGGGTTTTGGTGAAAGTCGTCTGCATTCAGCTTGTCTGCCACCTCGTGCCCCTGTAATCCTCGGCCCTGCACCTCTGTTCCCTTCTCAAGCCCAAGACACAGCCTTCTTAGTCTCTCCTCACACAGCAGTGGCACCATTCCCTTTGTTGTATCAGCTGCCCTTCTCTGGACCTTCCCTAACTCCCCTAAATCCATCTTGTGATGTGGTGACTAGACCTCCATGCAGCACTCAAGACCCAAGTGCACCAGGGTTTTATATCACAGCAGAATGACTGCCTCTGCCTTGTCCTGCGCTTCTCCTGGCAATGCATAGCATTTTGTTGCTTCTCCGGCTGCCCTGGCATGCAGAGCCCATGTCTCCAGAGGACAGTCATCAACACCTCGGGATCTGTCCTGCAGCGTAACTGCCAGGTTCCAGTTCAGCACTCTGCAGGCCACGTTCAGGTAACTTGCTTTAGATGCATTACCTTATATTTATCCATACAGAACCAAATAGACCTCTTCTGTGTCTGTTTGCTGGAGGCCACTTCAGACAAGATGATGTGACCTTTTTACTGGCTGCCTCATTTCCATGCACAATAATGTCCTGCTGCCCAGTGGGACTGGCTGCTGTCCAGTCCCAGGAGGTTGCGGAGCACAGCCATCACCTTCCAGCAAAGGAGGCAATGAATTGCTCCTTTGCTTATTGGTAGTTGCTGGAGTGAAGGCAAATGCCCAAGATCTCACCCATGCACAAGTGTCAGCATTTCTCAGGGCTGGTAAGGGCAGAGCTGATTCAGGAAAGACTGTATCATGGGAAAAAAATAAACAGCAGGACAATTTGGAAACACAGAGGGAAGCATAGAAAACTCCAGAGCCAAAGTGAATGCTTTTATCCAAGGGTTTGACCAAACACTGCTTGGAAAAGCTTTAGCATTGCAAAGAAATACTTCTGTTGCATTTAGGAAAACAGAGACTTTTAGGGAAAGAGGGTTAAACCATGAGGTCTCAGACACAGTGTCTCAATAAGTGCCCCGAGAGGTCCAAATTTGTTAATAAGATGCAGAAGTACATTTCCTCCATCTGTAAGATTGGTGTCAACAGTAAGATTGCTTCACCATTCTGTCCTTGCAGGAGCAACAGCAACAACCCTATAGACTGATACTGTGAGAAGCCTATGAACTGCAGTACTTCTGCATTCATGCATACATTTCACCTGACTCCATGAAGGACAGGAGATCTGAAATCTCATCTTAAAATTTACTTAGTTTGGGGATAAGAGAGAAGCAAAACAAAAGAACTCTTTGTTCAACCCCCAGTTCAGATAGAGGGGACGGGAGTTGTATGATGATGATAAGTTAGGAAATGGGGAGACCATAGGGAGCTGAGGATGAGGGCTCTGGAGATAGTGCAGATGCTCAGCAGTGAGGCTGTTGCACACACCTTTTGCTGTGCATATGTTACATCACTCATGTTCATGTGCCAGAACCCAGGCCTCCTTGCTGCCACGCACAGGATGAGCTTAAAAGCTTTAGCAACCCTTTGTATCATTTTAGGATCGTGGGCAGTGCCATTTTGCTTAGTAGAGCTTTTAACTGCCGTGAGAGGGATGTGAACAACTAAGTTGAATAATCATGGGTCACAAGAAGGGATGAATTGTTTCTTATGCAGAGTGTTGCTGCTGATCATCCAGCAACCTGAGCTGAAGCTTTCTTTGGCATTTGTGATGTGCTGGAATTACTTATTCAAAGACGGAGCTGGGAAGTACTGCTCTGTTGATTTAGTGATGCATTCAGTGTTTTACTAGAGTGTTTGCTGCTAACAAGTGAGATACAAACTTCAAGGTATTGTAGAACTGAGTCAATCTTAGTCCATTTCTGTTGCTATATTGAGAATTGTTCAAAAAATGCTTTGTGTCACTTCACTCCTGCTCAAAGTACCACAGCTTGCTCAGCATCATCTTCTGGGTTCCTATTCTCACTGCAACAAGTAGGAGTCAGCAGAAGAGAGCAACAGGAAGCTGAAGACACCAGTATTAATCTTCACCTCTGCTTTGGCTGCTCTTTTTAATTTTTTTAATTTTTGGCTCTTCTGTTTCTGGCTGCTCCTGATGTCATTGCTGCGCTAAGGGGAGGGAAGGGCCTCACCTGGCTTGCCATGGGCCAAGAGCTCTGACCTGGTTCAGTGACCTCCCTGGGAACTTGGAGGGTGAAGTGGAAGGAGCAAGTCATGAACTGCCTCATATTTCTCCAGTGTGAGGCAGCTGGGAGCTGCAGCACAATCACTGCTGCACATCACAGCCAGATTTATTGACTGTCCGACATAAATAAATAATCACGGGAACAATGAGCGCAGCACGATGATGATGCAGCAGTGCTGCATAAAAGAACTGGAGGTTATTGTGAATGACAAACTGAACGCAAGACCACAATGTCATCCTGTTGCGAAAAAAACTAACATTGCTAGGGTGTATAAACAGGAATGTCACATGTAGGACATGTGAAGAAATTCTTCTGCCCCCCACCCCTTCAGCGCTGGTTAGGCCTCCAGTCTTGCACGCTGTGTTTCCAGAGATGAGTGGATCAGCTGGAGGGGATCCAGAGGAAAGCAAAAGAAAGCTCTAGAAATACAACCTATGAGAAAAAGATTGATCCCAGTCCTCTCATTTGACAGAGCAGGTGTCTGTTAACAACTTGCAAGCTTGTTAATAGGGACATGTCTTAAGAAGTTGAAAACTTATAAAAAGCTGCTGTCAAGAGGAGGGGAATATTTTGTTCTCCCTATCTGCCTTTGGCATGGTCAGGAAGCAGTGAGCTTAGCTTGAAGCGAAAGGGATGTGATATAGGCACCCCCAAAAAAAGACAATATTTCTCCCACACACAGTGACTCCACCACTTTTTAAGGAGACGAGCAGTTGTTGCTGGAGCAGATTGGTTGGGCAGATGGTGAGTTTCCATCACTGGGGCTCAAATTCAGTCATGAGAGGGGCTGGCCTGTCTGTGCTCTGAGAGAAGGAGGTGCCTGGTGCTGCCCACCCCACTCACTGCAAGCTCATGGTGTCATCTTGCGCCACAAACCCACCATGCCCCTTTCCATCCCTTCCCTGTTGTTTGGTCACTGTCCCTGCGGCTTCAAGGCCATCAAGGGGGCAGCTGCCACAACAAAGCACGCAACAGCTCAAGTCTCTGAAGTCATAACTCAAACACAGGGTATGCACTTACATAATGTTGACCTGGATGTAAGCAAAACGCAAGGCTGGACAAGGTGTTTCTCTTCACTGCGCCTGTACCCAGGAGCCACCAACACTCACACTTTGTGGAGCATTCCTCTCAGTACCTGTAACACGTCTTGCAAGTCTTTCATTGTGGCTACTGAGCCCGTAGCTCACCAATGCTTCCAACTCTCCACAAACCTGGAGTGCACTCTGTGTCTCTCAGCATGCTTGCAAGGGACTTAGTGCCCAGGCTGAGCATGGCAGGGCCCTCACAGCTGCTGGACTCCTTCCCCTCCCCAGTGCTGCAATGGTCCATGGCTGGGGAGAGCAATCTGGATTGCCCAGCAGAGCTGGTATCAGGTTGCAGCACTGCATTTGCAGACACTGGTATTGCGGGAGGCCCACAAGGTGCCATGGTCATGAAGGCATTTGGTTTTTACATTCCCTAGTTTTCTTGTCAGCGGGAAATTGCGGTTGTAGGAGATAGCACTCGTTAAGGCAGGTATATTAATGCAGCTGTTTTCACGCTGGCCCGGGGCCTGCAGAAGAAAGCTCTACCAGGAGCCTAGACAGAGTATCACTGTCCCTAGTGCAACGCCCTGCATTCATGCACAGTGTGAGCCACCTTGTTCCACTTTCAAAAGAAGTGCAGAGATCAGACCGGCCGCAGGTGCCAGTGCTCCCCTTTCCAAAGCCCAGCTCACATAGGTGGCAAAAGCACCCTGCAAACCGCTTGCTGTGCACAGGCTACTTTTCCAGAATGAGGCATCTCTAGCTAGACTGTGTAATTTGCCTTTTAATGTCTTTCAGATTTTTCTTTCTGAGATCAAATCAAAATTGATCCTAAGTACAGGCAGATAGATAAAATAGCTACTGTATATTTTTGAGTCACTCAGTTACTGGCTTTGAGTCACTCTGTGTGCATTGTGCCATCTTTCTGGCTCTTAAACACAATGTTTTCACAGCTTTGTAGAACCTAGCTGGGGTTTTTTGGAGCTGATTTTCTGCTCTGATTATGCAAAGAGACAACAGGTGCTATGCTCCATTTCAGGTGAATGCTGGGCAATTAAGATTGCTGGAGGTGCAGTCATCATCATGGTTTCATTAGAGACTCATGCAGATATACGTAGGTTTGGCACAGCAGCCCTGTCCACACTGTGAGGCAGATTTAACTGTGAATATGTGCATTTTCAGAGTGCCTGTGTGGCCTGACCTGTAACAGACAAGGTTTGTCCCTTGCGTTTCAGGAAACCTGCTGCAGTGTTATAAATATGCTGTGGGAATTGGTAAACAGTCACAAAATTCATGAGAGCCAAGGAGGCTTCATGGCTGTTTGCTTATCTAAATGAGATATTAGCAAAGAATTGATTAAAAAAAAAAAAAAAAAAGAAAAAATCACATATTTGGTTATTAAAAGCTGATTCAACGGGAAATGCAGAGACCAAACAGAGATTACGCTACATGCACATTTGTGGATACCAGCCCTGAACTGGTTGGGGCTGTACCAGTGTCAGAAAGGAGCAGACAGAAATTGCTGAAAATAAAAGCAAAATGTGAGGAGGTAACTAGTAAAGTGATTTGTTATTGACCCTGGTGGATTTTTGTGCAGAGTACCAGTTGGGTGTCTGTCCCTGGAGCAGGGCAGCCTGAATGGGGGTGCAGGGCACCTGGGCAAAACTCTACTGGTGCATGTCCTACCTGCAGCCTGACAGAGACACAGGTTTGTCAGTGCAGCGATGCTTGAGCCTGTGCTTCACTCAAGCAGCCATTTTTCAGTCCTGCTTTGTAACTGTGGCTGGTCCTGGAAGAGGGAAGGGCTTGCTCTTGCTGGCTTTGCCTCCGTTCACAGAAACAGGACTCTGAGCAGTCCTGGTGCCAGAGCAAGGCAGTACCAAAAAAACATTGAAGCCATCACCAGTTTCTCCCTCCCCTGGGAAGAGACAAAAAATCAATTGCTCAAGCTACACAAGAAAGAGGGAGCTGAAGAGGTATGCAATAAGATACTTGTAGGGGAGAGCTGCTGAGACAGAGAAGCAAACTGCAGCGGGGGAGGCTAGTCAGGGCTAGTGGGGTACAGAGGTCCTCACAGTCGAGACAGCCAGCTGCCTTGCTGGCAGAAATGCATCCCCCAGGGTATGGCCACCTCTTTCACCGCACCATACAAGGGGTGGCTTAGCCATATTTGTAGAATGTGAAGTGCTGAGCTGTGTGCTCATGCTTCAGCCCTGGGAGGCTCTGTGCATCACAAGGGGGTGGGGGGCTGCAGACCCCATGTGAGAGCATCCAGAGAAGGACTGGAGTCATGCAGAGAGAGGAGAAAGGCATAGTAATAGCAGGAGAAACCCACTGACCCCATTGTACACCACCGTCCTCCCCCCGCTTCTGGCCAGGTTCTCAGTCTTATGTAACTGGGTCTACCTCTGTCTCCAGAGCCACATTTTTTTCCCCTCTTGGCAGCAGGCTTCCACCATGCCCTCCCCTGAACCACACTGCTGTGTGCAGTATTACGGGTAGAGCTCCAGTTGCGTCAGCTTTGGGGTTGTTGCTAGGCTGAACATGCAGCATCGTCCTTGAGGCCTCCCAATGCCACATTTAACCCTGGCAGGGCTGCAGCATGGCAAGAGATGGGGCCAGCTGGGGGAAGCGAGAAAATAACCCATAGGTGCTTAGAGAGGGCCTGCATGAACTTCTGAAGGTCGCTCATGTCAGGCTTCAGTAAAAAGAAGAGAGAAAATAGTCTGGAAATGTGCAGCTCTCAGCAGAAGAGAGTCCAAGCAGATTCAGTACAAGATGTTTCTTTGTGAAATGTTTTTGAAAGGTGCTATTCCTTGTCCAAAGCCCCTGGGGGGTGGCTGCTGTGGGAGGCCTGTCAGCCAGTCTGGGGCTGGGGACCCTGGCCAGACCCGCTGGCTGCACCCCACCACCTCCCAACCTGCCTCCAGCCCCGAGTCCCTGGCCCCCATTGCAGCCTCCGCAGTGCCCATTGCAGCACTGTGGTGAACAGCAGGTCATGACTCCCCAGCAGCGCCACCCCAGCCCCAACGCGGAGGGAAAGGGCCACTGCTTGCACCTGGGGAGGTGCAGCCTTATTGCTGGTGGTGTAGCGAGCATGGGTTGAGCACAAGTGGTCCTTCCTCCTCCCATGCAGGAACGGATATGAACAGACAAAATTCACAGTGACCACTGGCCTCTGCAATGAGGGCGTCAGCAGTCTGCTTGCAAGAAGATTAGCAGGATCCCTCTTGTCCCTGAGCAACTCTTTGATCTCCAGCCATTTGCTGCCAAGGCAATAAGGGAAGACTTGGAGCAGCCCTCAGAAGACAGGGAGGGTGCAGATGCCTCTCTTATTTATCCCAGGCCTGCAGGAGTCAAGGGAGAGGAGGGCATAGATTTCACATCACTTAGCAAAAAAGGGCCTTCTGAGAATGGTGTCGTCTGTGCCTTGCAGTACCATCAGAGGGAAGAATTGCATCATTTCATTAGCTGCCAAAATTATGAGTTTGCTTGGGCCCTGCAGCAACCAAAAAAAAAAAAAAAAACCCCGAACCCATGGCAACTCGAGCTTCCTTTAACCCTTCAGGTCCTGGTGTCTCCAAGACACTGGCTAGGGAAGTGCCTGCCTCCCTTCAGCCTAGGAGACGTCTCCTGATTGTAATGATGCCACAAACTGTCCTTTCTCAGCTAGTGCATTGGGAGCCCAGAGCCTTTGAGGTCAGGACAGACTGATGCTTTCCACAGGCTTTGGGATCCATCAATCCATTCTTGGTGCATTACAAGGTGCTAGGGCTGGAATACTCTGTGCAGATTTGCACACCCCAGTCTTTGAGGATGGAGGAAAGTGGTGCAAAAGGGTGGCAGCCCCGGCCTTCCAGGAAGCCAAGCTGTGTCCCTGTGTAGGCTGCCCCCAGAAAGAGTTAATGTGCAGACATGTTCCAGGTGTTTGAAGTGAACACAGTTGCAATGGGGAGGGGAGGGTGGTTTTGGGTGGGGAGAGCAGCCCTCTCTGTGAGCCAATGGCTAAACGATTCAGTCCCAACGCCCAGTTTTGGGGCTTATTTCATGGGCAAGAATTTGCAGGAATTTCTTCTCAAGGGGATTTGTCCTGGATGAAAAGTAGGGACTAGAACCCCAAGCTTGTTGGTGTCTCCCTCTCTGTGCTGTAGAAGGTAAAGTACTATGCTCTGGTACCTTGCTTCTTTCAGAGGGAAAAGTGGGGAGATCTTCCTTGGCTGCCTACACTGAAGGCATCCATTGTGCCTGTGTCTGCAGCTTCCCTTTGCATGAGAAGCATGTTGCAGCGTGGGTGAAGGCTCTGCTGGGATAGACTCTGCACTGTGCATTTGGGACTCAGCCCTGCTGTTGAACTGAGATATATGGCTCATTTCTGTGCTGGTTTTATGCAGCCCTGCTGTATGTTTCTTCAGCTGCCTTTCTTCTGGTAGAAGGGCGACTCAGAAAGTATTAGCAGCAGAGAAGCTGAAGTCTTGCTTTGTGACCCTGTTAGATCAGCCTGAGTTGCTATGAACAGGTTAATGAGGCACTGCTGACAGGGTAGCTGCAGCAGCATGGGGTATCTCTAGGTGCAAACTTCACTGAAGCAGTGAGAAATTTGTTCAGATGGCAAATCCTGCCTGAGCCAGGCAACGCTACAACCTTTCCAGCTCAGTCTCTGCAGCAAGGAGGGGGTAGCTGTGTTGTGAATATCCGCAAGCATGCGGCTAAGTAACTACCATCAGGAAAGGGCCACTGTTCACTGAATTCCCTTTCAGTGGAGCAGAGAAATAGGGCAGTACACAGAGCATAAACAGTTTATGACAGGATTACAAGATAGTGTGCCAGTATCAGCAAGAATGGGCTTGATGGCTCAGGAGGTCTCTGCTTGTTCTGTGCACTGTCCTTAACCTTCTGCAGGTGGAAAGCCCTGAGTCAGCAGCAGTTCGTAAGTAGGGCTTTTGCTGGCTGGGTCTGACTTGTGGTCTGGGTAAATGTGCTGGGGTGTGTAAGTCACTCTTGTGTGCGTTTTGGGGCCTAGAAGGCAGCTGTTCCTCTACTGTGCCTTGCTTGTTACCCAGTCTCGGACAGGACTACAGGCCTTTTGCTTGGGGCAGTGCCACATCCCCGATTTCCTTCTGGGCTGTACCAGTCTTGCTCCATTTTCTAAGTACTGCCTTTTGATCTAGGGTCTCTGGGCTGGGCTGTTGCTCTGTGTTGTTCTGTTGCCAGAGGCAAGTGTCTGTAACCTATACCGTGCCACTGCCCAGTGCATCCTGATAACACTGGACTAGAACTACCCTTTTGGCATTTGAGATTTGATTTAAAGTGCTGCATTTCTGTCTGCAGACTGGAGGAACATTCTGCATGTGAACACACATAGTGGGCTGATCCTTGTGGTTGCAACTTGAGGTGTGCAAGTTGATAGCTGGGGGGGTGGAGGAGGTGACCTGGCCCTTCTCTCAGTGGAACATTGAATCTGCAGTCAAGCAGTGGCTGCAACATCCTGCTAACTCTTGGCCGCTGGCTTTAGCGGGGCCTGCTCCTCCTCAGCACAGCAAGTCCCTGCTAGGCAGTGGTACAGCTAGAAGAGAGGTGCCTTTATCTTTCCCACTGCATTGTGCTCTCACTTGTGTGGGGTTGCACTCCATCCTCGCCCCAAATACAGCCCTACTTGCTGCTGCTGAGTTGTCCATAGGCAGTAGGGAGGGTGTACAGCTTTCAGAAGTTTTACTTTTGGAGAATCGTGGGCTGTGTCCCCAAATGGGCAGATCCCTTGTTTGGCATGTGTTAACTAAGCCCAGGAAATCCACTTCACACTGACAGCTCTCAGGATGGACTCGTACCTGATCCAAGTGAATGGCCATGGAGATCATGCCCCTATGCTGGATGTTCATCTCAAGACCAATGGGAACGGCATATCGCTGGGGAAGGTGAAGGGCCGGAAGCCAAGATGGGCTGTCAGGGCTTCTGAAATGTCAAAGAAGACTTTCAATCCTGTCCGAGCCATTGTAGACAGCATGAAGGTGGAGCCCAACCCAAAGAAAGCTATGATCTCCTTGTCCTTAGGTGAGCATAGTGCTGTGGCTGAAGCCTCTGGGCAGTGGGGTCAACTGTGTGGCTGGCAGATTGCAGGGCTCTGAAGCACAAAGCTTGTGCAAACACCCAGGGATAGGCCAGACAACCACACAGCTCTGTGCCTGTCACTGATCAGTGAGAACTTTACTATTTTTCAATCTTCGAAAAGGAGACCCGACGGTCTTTGGAAACCTTCCCACAAATGATGAGGTCACACGGGCTGTGAAGGAGGTTTTGGACTCAGGACGTTACAACGGTTATGCTCCATCTGTTGGTAAGTTGACAAAGGTCTTCCTGTGAGAGTAGGCTGAAGGCATGTGCCAGCTCCTACCCCACAGCAGGTATGTGGAGCCCACGGACGTCTTTCCAGTAACAGCCTGCAGCTGCCCTCACCGATAGTCCCATGAGCACATAAGCATGTGTACCTCCCAGATGATACATCCGAGTGCCCTTCCCTGCATGATCAGTTTGAGGCCCAGAGCCTTCTGCAGAAGCTGTGTTTGCTCCCCCAGCCATTACAGCAGGCAGGGTTTCAGGCACCCAGAAGGGCTCAAGACTGTGTCTCCCTGCGATGGGTTGCAGCCAAGTTCCTTTGTGATCTGCCTTGACCGGGACTCCCCTTGGGCTCCCTGACTTCATGGACAACATGAGCCTTGTTTGCAGTTAGTGCAAAAAAACACGCACAGAGCAAAGATCACGGCTGCCTCATGGGACACTCCATGTGGTGACAGGGAGGGCTGCCCTTGTGCCATCACTAAACAGTGAAGGCCATGTAATAGCACTTGGCCTCCTGCTGGGTCAGAGCAGCTCCCTGGCTACCCTCCAGCCTGCTCCTGTCAGTTCTGTGTCCGGGACATGCTGAGGCCAGAGCCTGCCTCCCTGCCCAGGGTCTGTCCCCACTCTCGGCCTGCCTGGCCCAGCCTTGGGGCTGCACGGTGCTTGGCCTGAGGCAGGACAGTCTCTGCCACCTTGGGATAGTGTCACTAACAAATGGGCTTCCTCCAGCTGGGCAGCAGCTGTGAGCCTTTTACTGGCAAGAAAAAGGAAACGGTCTGTAAAAACCTCCCTTCCATGTTTGGCTCCTCTTTCCCCAGGTTACCAGTCCTGCCGGGAAGCAGTGGCCGCATACTACAACTGCCCAGAGGCACCACTGGAGGCCCAGGTACTGGTGTCCAGCTGAGGCACTCCCACGGTAGTGCAGGCAGGGTGCTGCTACCCATGCCTAGACCACACGGCATGGGGGCCCTGCCCCAGCTCTCTCCCTCCCCTGCCCAGCTGTGGGACTGAAGGCTAGCCCATGGCCGTGTCCCACGGTGGCCTCCTCCTGCTCTCATCCCCTGCCCTGAGCCCTTCTCCCCCACCCTCCTCAGGAGGAGGCTGAGCTCTCCAGCTGTTGGAGGTTTCCTGCTTTCAGTCAGGCTCTGGACTTTTCTTTTTGGCTGAGAAGCTCTCACCTGGCAGAGCCTGGGCATTATGTCACTCCCACATGGCTGGGGCACTTCAGAGTGGCTGTGCTTTCCACTGACTCCTGTGTGCTCTTTGCAGGACGTCATCTTAACGAGTGGCTGCAGCCAGGCCATAGAGCTTGCCTTGGCAGTGCTGGCCAACCCAGGCCAGAACATCCTGGTGCCACGGCCCGGCTTCTCCCTCTACAAGACTCTGGCATTGTCTATGGGGATTGAGGTCAAGCTCTACAACCTCTTGGTAAGTGGTGGCAGGCCTGGAAGGGGCAGCCCTGACATTTCTGCCTTGCAGGAATACCCTGGCCCTGCCTGGGAAGTGGGTGAAGATGACCTGAGCAACCCTGCCCTGTCACACCTCACCCTGTGTGGCAAGTCCAGTTCCTCAGCTGTTAATTCCTCTTTTCTTCACTTCACTAGCCAGAGAAGGCCTGGGAAATTGATTTGAAGCACTTGGAGTCTCTGGTGGATGAGAAGACAGCTTGCCTCATTGTGAACAACCCATCGAACCCCTGTGGCTCTGTGTTCAGCAAGAGCCACCTCCAGAAGATCTTGGCAGGTGAGCCTGCCTGTGTGTATCTGGGGCATGGCTGCAGTCTAGTGTCTGCCCACATTGCCCATGTCTCGATCACGGCAGCATCATGGCCCAGGGCTTTGCTTCTGTCCTCATGACTGACTCCAGCTGAGGAAGCAGAGCGTGGTCAATGCGAAGGTCTTGCCTTATCTGGGCAAGAACATGCGGAGTGTGTGTCTTGCTCTTCCTCAAATGCTCTGTGTGGCTTGGACTGCCCATTTCTCCACTCTGGCTCTGCAGAGGGAGAGTGTTCACAGGGAGCCTTATGCTTCCTGAGCCCTGGCCTGTCGGTGAGAGGGCTGTGCTGCCTGCCCTTACAGGTGAGAGCAGAACTAGGCTCAGCCAGGGCAGGGATCTCCAATGCTTGGGCTCTCCGAATGAACAGTCTGTAGGAGGAAGATAGGGACCCTCTGCCCTGGGACAGAGCTTCCCTCAGAGCCCTGCAGCAAAGGGCAAGTCTGCTCCCATGGAGGATGTAGGGTAGCCAGGCTGAATGCCCTCTCTCCCACAGTGGCATCAAGACAGTGCGTGCCTATCCTTGCTGATGAGATCTATGGAGACATGGTGAGTGTCAGCTGCGGTCCTTTGCACCCCCATGCTCCCTGTCCTTTCTGATGCACTTGCCCTTTGGCCATGGCAGCCAGGTCTCTCCCCAATACTGTGCCTGGGTCCATGCCCGGAGCTTCCAGTCCTCTGGTATGCAGTCCTGGGGGTACCTCTCATATCCAGCTCCTTTCCTCTTCCCAAATGGCTCGCTTTCATGTGAGTGCATTTACCGTGTTCATACCTTGAAGCTGGGAGCTTTCACCATCAATTTCCCATCACTTCCCTGCCTCCCTTCTTGTTGTACCTCCTGCACACCCCCACAGTTCTCACAATAAGAGGCAGGGACAGCCCTAACCAAGCCTCCTTTCACAGGTGTTTGCTGACTGCAAATATGAACCCATTGCAACTCTCAGCACCAATGTGCCAATCTTGTCCTGTGGTGGCTTGGCAAAGCGGTGGCTAGTCCCTGGCTGGCGGATGGGCTGGATACTAATTCATGACAGGAGAGACATCTTTGGTAATGAGGTGAGAACTGCTGAGGCTTGCTGTCACAGCAACAGACCTGCAGTGTCTTCAGTGTGTGGATCACCGGGGCTTTAACTGATACAGGCATGTACTGCTCTTTTGCTCTCACATGGGTATCACCCAATTGCTTACATGCTTTTCTGCACCTCTAGGCTTTTCAAGTCCCTTCCTTACTCCATCTGCTCCCAGGCATGGCCTTCTACTCACACCTACACTGTAACACACTCCTTGTCTCTGCTGTTCCTTCACATATGCCTTGTCCTTTTTGTGTGCTTCTGATTCCTTCTCTTCTCAAACAGCTCCAGTGTGCACGGCTTACCCAGCACATGCAGTCCATGTGTGGTCTCTATGTGCTCTTACATGGTTTCTCTTAAAAGTAAGTACAAAGCACCTTGCAGTGCTGCCAGTGCTTTATCTGGCTATTTGTTCAGCTGCGTTACAAGAACAACCATCTACTGCAGTGACCTTTTCACCTAGAGGGCTTTCTGCAGAGGAAGAGGGAGAAGAGAGGACCAACTGAGTGAGTGGAAGAGCTAATGTCGGTCGTCCCTACCTGGCTTTGAAAGTGTGGCTTGTGGGCCCAAAGCTAAGGGAAATGCAAAGTGGTATTTGGAACAGCTCTGGCTTTATTTGTATGAGCTATATTCCAGCCTGGTTTGAGTCAGACTGGGAAGCTCCAAAGGTTGTCTCTGTTGGCATTACAGTCTGCAACTGAGGAACAGAGAATAACACTGTAAATAGTCTGCAAATACCTGGCATATAGTCAAGCAAATGTTCTTTAGTACTCTGTATGCTCACTGAAGAGAGGGGTGTGAACAGCTGTAGAAATGCAGAGAGTAGGCCTTGGAGCTGTCCCTTTCCTTCAGGGAAGCACAGCCCGAGCTGCAAATATCATGTCTTTTCAGATCAGGGATGGCCTTCTAAGACTGAGTCAAAGGATCCTAGGACCCTGTACAATTGTCCAAGGAGCACTGGAACGTATCTTGCACCGAACACCCCCTGAGTTCTACCACAACACCCTCAGCATCCTCAAGGTAAGCAGGCTGTCAGGTCAGCACAGTTTGTTCATGGATTGTTTGGAGGGAGTCATATCTCTCTAGCTCATCATCCCTCCCCACCCCGCTTCAAGGTGCACTTCTGTCTGTGACTAGGGGAGCCCAACAAATCCAATTCCAGCAGGAGACATGGTAACTGGGGCAGAAATACTGGCTGTGATAAGCTTCAGGCAGCCCAGCTCTGCAGCTGGAGCTGGTGACCCAGGGGATGGGATGTTTGGCACCGACTTGCTGAGCTCAGCTCAGTCACACCTGCTGGACTCAAGGCCATGATCACCCATACTGTTTGCATTTGTTGTCCCTTTATTTGCAGTGGGCAAACCTGTTTATACTCCTGCTCCAGAGCTTGGCTTCCATTTGCTGAGCTGCTTCCTGGAATTTCTCCTGTTTTGCAATTTCTCTTTTCTGCTTTTCAGTCCAATGCTGACCTTTGTTATGCTGCCTTATCAGCTATCCCTGGCCTCCAGCCTGTCCGGCCTGCCGGAGCGATGTACCTCATGGTAAGTGGGGAGAGTGACATGCCATTTCCAGATCATCAACACTCACATTATATCTCGTTGCCAGTGCTTGTCAATGGTTTCAGATTGGCGCTTGGCACCAGGTCTCCGTTACCATGCATCTTCACATTGCCCTGTGTGGTAGACATCCCTTGGTCACTTTAGAAGGCCAGAATATGTTGTTCACTTCTCACATAGCAGAGGCTGGTACATTTCACCCACTTGCTCCTGCACAGAACTTAATGACTTGTACTTTGCAAGACAATATTGTTTTACCTGGACTTGAAGCCTGCTGGCAATGGGAAGTCCCTACACCACAAGTCAGATTATCATACTTCCTGTTTTAAAAATGTGGACCCAGAACTGGAGAACACTGCAATATCAGTCTCGCTCATGTTTTATAGATAAGCCTTTATCAGTTGGCCCTGTTTCCAATCTTACCCAGAGCTACACAGGTCATTCTGCTTATGCTCTTTGTGTAGAGGCACAGCTCTAACATTCTTTCACACCTATTGTATTTCTGCAGTATCTGAACATTTATTTCAAATTAAATCATCTGGTAAAATTTTTCTTTCACTGGCTCTTTCAGAACTTCTGCATGCAAATTATCTCTCACCTGGTTTGTTTAAGAATATTTTCATGAGATGTTTAAAAGAATCTTTGGTTATAAACAAACAGCCAGGATATCACTGTCCTTATGTGATAAAGGGACAGACTCCTTCTTTCCAAATACATAACATAAATATTTATTGAACATTTCAGCATTTCCGTGTCACTTTACCAATTATATCATCCTGCAAGGATTTATTTTATTCGTGATATTCTAGACCTTGCTATCTTTCTTTCTTTTTTTTTTTTTTTAAACCAAAGCATTAGTTTGTCTTTTTCTTACCATATGGATTTCTTGCATGACAGAATTATTAATGCATATTGACTGGAGTTCCCTCCCAAGCTGTTTTCCAATATCTTATTTATTCCTTTTCGATTCTGATTGGTTACTGTATCTTTGCTGTCAGGTTTTTTACTAACATTGTCCTCAACTCAAATTCCAGCTTTAGGTAGTTAATGGATACATCTTAAAGAAGCCCCAATTTTCATTTATATGTTTCTGTTTGTGTCTTACATTCCAGTCAGCCCAAATCATGAGCAAAAATTGAGGGCAGACAGCTGCACTTGACTGGGAAGTTGTTGGGCCATGTGGGTAAGCAGGGACACTGCAGATAGTTTTGGTGCCCTTGGTTGCCACATTACATCCCTCTGCTGCAGGTTGAAATTGAGATGGAGCATTTCCCTGAGTTTGAAAATGATGTGGAGTTCACTGAGCGACTCATCTCGGAGCAGTCTGTGTTCTGCTTGCCAGCCACGGTGAGCCTAATACTGAGAGCCCCAGGGAGCTGTGGGCCCAAAGCGTGGGGAGAGAAGCAACAGGGATTTGCAGCCCTGAGCTCTGGGGGCAGGTTGGGAGTTGTGTGTGTAGTGTCTATGGTCTGTAATGGTGTGTATGTGCTGGCTGTGAGCTCCAACTGCAGTGTGTGGGGATGGAGACTGGCAGTCTCTGGCTCACCGATAGCCCTCAGTCAGGCTGCCAGGATCTTCCGAGCTCCAGGCTTGCTCTGTATTTCTCAAGCTGTCAGAGCTGTATCCCTGAACCCTATGTACTCCCACACCTCCTTGCTGAAGCCGCTCCCTCAGAGGCCTGGGACTGGTACCACCTACATTCCTTTCTTCACCCTTGTTTCCAGTCCCCCACCCCTGTAGGCACAGGGATGGACTACAGGCTGAGAACATCTGTGCCCACCTCCCTCCAGCTGCACTTCCAGCATTGAATACAGATGGGGCCTTGGATACTCTCCAGCCATCTCCTTCCCTGGCTCCTTCCAGCCCATTCCCTGGGTCCTGTGTAGTCCATACAGAGTCCTTTGGCCTGTCACCCTCACAGCATCATGTCTACACAGAAGGAGATGGAAGATTTGCTTGGAACAGAAAAAACAGTCTAAGGGAGCAAGAGCCCAGCCCTGCTGTCCTCCAGTCTGTCCTACACTGACCATTTTCACTTGCTGACACAGCATGTGGCCCCAAGGCAGGGCTCTGAAACTACAGCACTATCCCAGGTAATCTGCCAGCTTCATCCTTTCTCATTTCAGTGCTTTGAGTACCCGAACTTCTTCCGCGTGGTGATCACAGTGCCTGAGGAGATGATCTTGGAGGCCTGCAGTCGCATTCAGGAGTTCTGTGAGATGCACTACCAGGGTGCTGAGGGGGCCCAGGATCTGGAGTGTGACAAGTAGCCACAGCTGGCCTCCTGCCTCTGCCAGGCTAGAGCCTGTGTGAGGCAGCAGCCAGGCAGGCAGGGCTGCCTCCAGCCAGCCCCACATCCCCCTGCCTGCAAGCAGCCACTGTCCTGCTGCTTCACTTTTGTGCTCCACAGACCCCTCAGCACTATGGGAAGAAGCAGCCACTTCTCTCTCCTCCTCCACTGCAGCTTGCACGGCCTCTGGCATCCAGTGCCTGTGGTCTCCATATGCTCTGCATTTGCACCCTGTGTTGGTCTGTGCTGCCTGTGAACCAGCTGCAGGCAGGGGCACATGGCTGCTCCTGTGCCATGGCCCAGGCCCCACGTGGCCGGTAGCTCCTGTGCTGGCTGCACTTCCCCTTGGCGACAGGAGAAGGCCGCTGTCTCGGAGGACAAGAGAAAAGTACCCACCTCTCACTTACCTGTGTTACCTTAGGAGGCCAGAGCTCTTTATACCGAGCCCTTTGTGTGACAAAGGGAGTAAGTTATTGTGACTTTTTTTATTAATAAACATTCTGACGTGCCAGTCTCTGCACTGTGCTCCTGTTGCGCCAGTTCTGGCTTGGCTGCTGTGTGAGTCACCCTTGCTTGGCCCATGGTGCTGCAGTGCCCCAGGCCTGCTTCTGCCTTGCAGCTGGCTGTCCAGGGGCTGCCCTGTCACCAGCAGGGGCATGGTGAGAGTGCCACCGACCCTCAAAGGCACCCACCAGGCCCTGAGGGCAGGATGGGCCCTGCAAGCCTAGCACAGATTGGCGCTGGCCCCTCCTGCCCCACTGATGCCAGAGGCTTGCTGTGGCGGCCTAGCCCCTCCCCATAAAACTGCCCTGTCTGCACCTGCCCATCAGCCCCCACGCCCCATAGCCCCCCGACAGAGCCGCAGATGATGGTGCCCACTGCTGCAGGGGGGTGCTGCCCCCTGGACCAGAGCCAGCCATGCCTGTGTTCAAGGCCGGGGCAGCCGGGCGTTTCCTGCTGCAGCAGTGAAGAAGGGGGTGGCACCCCATGAAATGCTCATACTGTACGGGGTGTTCATGACACGCCAGCATTGCCAGGATAACTGATTGCTGAATACGTCAGCTCCATAAAGTAATAAGGAACTGGCAGCCTGGTGTCTGTTTGTTCCGTGGAAACAGGAGGAGTGGCTGTGCAGTCAAGAGGAGATAACGCCCATTGGACCACCTGTTCTGGTGAGTTGCTCAGGGGCTCGAGGCGCCGTTTCTGGAACTGACAGAGGGGTGACTTGCGGAGTGCCTCATGTCATCACCTACAGCTCTGTTCACGTGTCCTCCTGCAGAATCGGGATCCATGGATCAACCCTGCCTCCCCAATGACAGGGAAAATTGAGCTAGCTCTAGATTACACACTGCCAGGCCTCCTGCCAGGTTCTGCAGACATCTCATTGCCTCCCCTTCCCCTGCCCAGGGCAAAGTCTGGTACCAGTACTCCAGGTATCTACATGAGAAAGATAGCAGTGTATGAAAAGGTCATTGACACATCAGCTGACTGTCCCTGCTACATCCTTTCCCTTCAAAGAAAGCAATCCCAGAACAAAAAGAGGGAGAAAATGGGACTATGGGTGAATGGTAGACGGCTTAAGAGATTTCATGCCATTAGACCTCCAAATAGAGCCAAATAACCTGAGCTGCTTAAGAAAAAACATTGACAATTAGTAAGTAGAGTGGTGTGTGAGGGGTCTGTTGGGCCAGGAGACCTTTACAGGATGACATTGCTGCGTTGTTATGCTGTCTTGCATCTACCACAGCTGTCAAGTTTCACCTGTCTCCTTGAACTCTTCTCCCTGTATCTTGGGTTCTGTGGCTTTAATTCCCATTACTAATGAACAGTTCCTGTTTTTAGAGAAAGCAGCTCCTTTCAGACTGCTCTCGCTTCATGGACCCCTTTCCTCTCAGAGTCTCCTCAAAGATGTGTGTTAACATGCAAACATTCTGCAATGACTAACACCGTTCTGTTTCTTCTTAGGCCAGCAGCATTTGGCCAGGGATGCTGGGAAAGCCAGAGATAAAGGCATATATATAGCTCATAAATCTCAAGATATTTAGATTTCTCCAGGCCACATCCTCTATTGCCATCTTTTGCAAACATAACACTGCCTGTTGACCGCACCTAGGTTTTCCCTGCTGCAATAGCAAACTGGCATTAAACCACAAATGTGCTAGTATCATTTTTCAGGCATTATACTCACAGATGCTTTGTGTTACAGCACGGGTGTAGCCTAGAGCACCCTGCCAGCCATACAAACTAGCCTAAGCTGGTGTTTGGAGGTGCTTTGTGCTAAAGAAAGCCCCGTCAGCACTGAGACCAAGAAGCCAAGACACAGGTCTGGACCTGCTCTTCCTCAGATGCTCGGACAAGGTCTGCAGTGCTTTGGTAGAACTCTCTCAGTGCTTTTATGGCTGATCCACAGTCATCCTCCCTGTCTTACCCCAGACATGGGGACCTAGGCAGCGACGCAACCTCATGCCTAGTGCTTTCCTTGGGAAAGGAAGGAACTTCTCAGCTCATGGGCAAATGGAGGTGAAATGTACAAGTCCTCAGCTTCTAAAGGGGCTGGCAGCAGGGCCCAACCCATCAGGGCAAACTGGCACTGTGGGCAGATCGGACCAAATCACACCTGCCAGCAGTGAGGCCATCAGCTCCCCCCAGGTGCCTCCGGAACCTGGATGCAGCCCAGCCCCTGGCCCTGGCCTCGCCCACTCTCTCTTCCAGCAGCCCTGACTGCCCCCAATGGGGCTGCAGCCTGGAGCAGTCCCCCAGGTGTCTTCCTGCTATGGGGCCGTGGCCCGTGGCAATGAGAGCCTGTCTGAACCGGCCTGCTCTCCACCAGCATGTAGCCACCCTGTACACCTGCAGTGGGAAGATGTGGTCTGCCCTGGGCTGGACTCAGGACGGTTGCAGGGATGCGGTCTGGGGATGATCGGGGGGGGCCCTGGCAAACCACGGCCCAGCCTGCCGGGGAGCTCAGGTGAGGCTCGAGCATCACTTGGTAGTGGGAGGGGGAGGAGGACCCCAGGGGAAGGTGTCCATGCAAAGTTTCTTTGTTCATCAGAGCTGGCACATAACCTCATTTTCCCAGGCTGTGCAGGCCTGTCAGAGGCCAGATGAGCTGACCAGCTCTGGTGGCATTACCCACGAGGGCTGGAGGAAGGAAATACTTGGCACATGGCAAAGGGAGGCACAGATAGGTTCCCACAAGGAGGAGAACCGGCCAGGGAGAGACTGTGGATGTGAGAGGAGGCGGCAGCAGTGGGCTGGGAGACAATACCTTCTTGAGGTGACTGGGAGGGATTCTGCAAACCAGACTGTGGGAGGGTAGAGGAGCTCTGGCAGAGAAGGAAGGCTCGGCATGGGCAAAGTCTTGCTGTTGTCAGGGCAGCCACGGAAGACATGGCTTCAGCAGGGTTCCAGTAGCTGGAAGGCACCTAAAAGCTGGCTAGCTAAGCTTAACAACTGGTCAGAACAAGGTTGGGGTTATATCTTCTACATTGGCCTGGGATCCCAGCACTAGGGAAGCCTTCTGAGGGGCAAAAGCCCTTCGATCTTCCTCATGGTTTGGCTGTCTGGCATGGGCTCTCGCACAGCGCTGGGAGCCCAGACCTATACCAGCCCTTTTCTTTGTCATGTATTGTCTTCCATTAGCTTATTTGACTTGGGTCAGTGTTCCCTGAAGCCTTGCCAGCACAAACAGGTGCTGTCAGTAGGTCTGAATGACTTATTTCCTGGATGCCGGGCAGAAGTAGTTGGTGCTAGCATAGGGTCTTCTGCACTCCAGTGCATTGTGTGGACTATGAATGCTTCAGCTCTGCTTATTGCTGTTGCTCCTCTCAACTCTAGACTAGCTGTTCTACTCCAAGCTTCAGTGCATGTGCTGATTTCTGGTCTTAGACTGCCTATGTATGTAAAGAAGGCAGAAGCTGACCAGTGAAATGAATTCAAAAGCTGAATAAATACTTTTTTGTCTTACTATTTTTCTCTTTTCTGTAATGTGTTGGTAAAGTACTATGTGACCTCATTCTTAGAGCCTTATTTACATAAATGCCTTCCTTTCTCTTCTGTTTTCCCGTTTTCCCATTTTCCCATTCCCTCACCACTTGAGATATTAGAGTGCTATAGTACAATGAAGCCAATAAAAGAGTGTTGCCACTGCATTATTTTGTAAGACATGGGAACATGGCCCAGTGAGGTTCTTCCTGGGTTACGGATCCCTACCTCCTGCTATTGAACAGACAGCTCTAGGGCAGAGCTGTCTTACTTGTCCAGCCATGGTAGAATACCTTTTTATGTCATTCCGTAAGAAAATGAAAAGGCAGATAAACGAAAATAAAATCAGTTAGTACACGGGTTGGTATTAAGGAGAAAGCAGTAATATTAACTCAAGTAATGGAAAGGTAGGTGACATTGGAGACCAGCCAGGAAATGTAATAATGTCAGGCAGATATGGCCAAGATGTTTGTTTACTAATGTAAGGAATCAGCAGTAAAATAGAGGAACTACAACTCCTGATACTGGTCGTAGAGTGGGGGAAACTTACAGACTGCCATAGATTGGCAATCATGAATGGAACATATGTATTCAAGGACATGCATTGTTCATGGGGGGTAGAAACACCAGTAAAAATTATGTGACAAGTAAGTAATGATGGGGGTAAAACCCACAATTGCTTGTCTGAAAATCTCTTCGTAGAGAACTTAGAAGAAAGCATGATGGAAGGGGTCTTATTGGCCCTGTGTGATTACATACACAGATCTCCACGGTATTAGAATAACAAATACAGTGAGGGACTGTGTGATTATGGAAGATTTTCAGCTCTTCAGGTACAGACTGGAAAACAAACATTACTACTAGTAATAAGAATCAATTGTTCCTGATGTGATGGGGAGATTTGTTTACTTAATTAGTGAGCTAATAGGAAGTGACACTACTTTAAAATTGTTTTGGCAAGCAGTCATCACCTTGTAGAAGGGAGTCATGGAAAATAACCTCCAATCATGTGAGCACAAACTGGATCAGTTTAAATTATGGAGAGAGAAACAAAGGGCAGGTGAAGTGAGGAGCACAAATACTAGCATGTGGATAAGGCTTGTAACTTTCCTAGACTATATGTAACTTCATGTTCAACTCTGTAGTCTGGAACAAGGGGAATAGTTGTTTGCACTCAGCAATGGTGATTTCATGGTACTTGCCAATGGCTTGTGATCTACCTAAATGTCTTTGGCTGGTCCAAACTGCTACATCCTCAATGGCAACGTACATTCGTTCTATTTTCTTTCTTTTCTTTCTACAGAACTAGTGCAAAACGGTTCAGTTAAAAACTATGCTCTGTTGCCTAGAGGTTGAGCATGTTTCATTATGACTTTCCTGCTGCATACCACATATCACTCTCTAGTTCCTGATGGCTGCATTTATAGCTCATTTGTCTTCACTGCATACTGGAGTCCTCAAGTCTGCGCACATGTTTTGCAGTGTTTTGTTCCTTTCCCAAACTGCTCAGCTGTCCTTCTCTTTGGATGCATCTCTCTAAGGCAAGATCCATTTCACTCAAGCCTTGCTACTGCCATCTGAAATCACAAAACTGTGCAGTAATTGTGGTCTGGAGCTTTATGGTCCAACCCCCTACTTACAACAGGGTCGATTGTCCAGCTGAGTTTTAGTATCTCCAAGAATGGAGATCCTACAGCCTGTCTGGTCTCCTGTTCCAGGGTTTGACCCTCCTCATTGTGAAAAATTTTCTTCTTATATTGAATCTCTCATCCTGTGCCTGTGCACCTCTGAGAAGTGTCTGGCTCCAGCCACTCTCCACCCTCCTAGTGGAGGGTAGTGTCAAACAGCAATAAGGCCTTCCTTTTGTCTTCTCTTCCACCAGCTAAACAGATCCCACTTCCTCAGCCTCTCCTTGTGCATCTTGTGTGCCTACCCCTGACCAGTTTCGTGGCCTCTTCTGGGCTCACTCCACTAAACCAATGTCTGTCTTTTACTGGACCTAGTATTCCAGATGTGGTCTCCCCTAAGAGAGGGGGAGGCGACCCTCTATTGTCTGTGAACTTGTCAACAGTGCACTCTGTCCTATTGCCCATGTCATTGATAAAGACATTAAACAGTATGTGCACAAAGATCTCTTTAATTTGGAAAGCTGTATCTCCACCATCTCCAGAGTGATATATAAATGCTGTCTTTAACAGACGCATGAATTACCACTTCTGCTGCTTGTTTTTTGTGAAAACAATTATATTTTTATCTTTCTGCCACTTCATTTTGTGCAGGGACACTCAGGAAACACACATTTTCATTTGCTTTGATATTCTAGGCTCCACTGCTGCTTTTTTTTTTTTT
>WAAD01038283.1:8459-27595 GCA_013389945.1 Fregata magnificens | reverse complement strand
TTTTTTTTTTTTTTTTTTTTTGCCTCCTTTCCTACAGTGAAAGTGGAAAAAATAGTTTCTTCATCTGAATAATATTTTTAACCTATTGCTATGCATAACCTCAGGTTTTGTTTCCATACATGGAAAGGTTTTCACATGGAAATTCAGTCACCCAGTTTATCTATAAAATGTGTTTTGCAAATTTGCAGTTTCTAGCTATTGGCTTTATGTGTTAATTGCACTCTCTTCTTTGCTGTTGGTCTTACCAACCTCTCTGCTCCAGTGTGTTTCACAGAGCATTTGCTGAATGCCAATAGAAAAGTTCCTTGCTTATAAGGGTAACTTAGCTCTTTTGTGAAAGAACTATTTACAGAGATACTGCACCTGCAAGCAGTGTGGGGGAGGGAGTGAGTCAGGCACCATCCTTACTCTTGCCTACTGCAACTTTGGGTCCTCCTGTGCCAATTCAGGCAAGTCGATTTATCTCAAACTGCTTCTAAATAAAAATATAACTTTAAAACTTATCTCAAACACAAGGGAAAGGCCATAGCAACATGAGTGCAGGAGCACACCAGCCTGCCCTTGGAGAGATGTCTCATATAGGACATCATATCAGTCATTTGTCTCATCTTTCCTTGTTTTGGAGCCACAGGGGGCAAGATCTGCTCTGGCTCAGGAGGAACTTGCTCCGACTGGAATTTAGCCTAGACATTGTACCTCTGCTCCTATGCATTCTGGTGCTTGCCTGACTGCTTCATTTCCTTTCCACCCTCTATGAACGGTGATTTCTAAAGCAACCAGAGCAACTGTATACAGCATCCCTGCCAAAAAAGTTCTTTCCAAAAGCCAGAGTTCTGCTCTGTTGCCTTCATCCCTATGAAAGTGATAAGCAATTGACATACAGACTTTTTTTTTTTTTTTTTTTTTAAGATTACTGTCAAGTTGCTTTTCTGCAAGGAGCAGGGTTTCCCTGTGTATTTCAAAACACAAAAATGCAGTGATCAGTACAGGACATCCTTCATGGCCCTTGTTTGAGTAGCCACATTGTAGCTTTCTGTCACACTCAGTCTCGCAGAGCCATAAACTTCCATCTTTCCTCTGCAGTCTTATTGGTGCCAGCTAGAAAACACCTCAACTCCCTCTGCTTTGAAAGGGAGATCTCTTTCTGCGGCAAGCATTCACCAGTGCATAGTCACCACATTGACTCTTATGGCAGCTCCACAATGTCATACCTTTGGGATGCAGGAAATGTGAGCCATCCCATCACACACCTCTTTCAGGTGTATTGTGACACAGGGAACTGACTGGTCCCTCTAAATAAATATTAAAAAACACATGAGAGAGACTTGTGGTCTCCTAAATCTGGCTTTCTGCCCGGAAGGCAAGAAAAAGTGGCAGCATATCAGTCCTTGCATTTGAAATTCTAGATGTTTTTCTAAGGTCAAAGTTGTGATCTGAGCCAGGCAGGACGTTGCAGGATAGCAAACTTCCTTTCAAATATTAGAAGACAATGCCACTCTGATCTGTGCCTGGAATCCTGTCAGTGAATAAACATTGCTGTCTCCGAAGGAGGGTGCTCCCAAGGGCAGGGCTCAGGAGGCAGATGAGTTGATGTATTGAAGAAGAGGGGAGAAGGATGCAGAACGTATGAAGGCCTTTCATCAGTCTGAGTCCCCCTTGTATGTTGCACAGGGTTGTGATCTGTCTTGCATGTGATGGATGGCTCCAGGGTTGATATTCCTCCTCTGACTTAGTCGTGCGGGCTCCTTTTGGAATCAGTGGAGAGACAGAGACTTCCGCAGCATGATTCCCATGAGCTGCTTTAGATATCAACCTGGTATAAAACGAGTTGTGTTCTACAGGGCATGTAAGAACGGATGCTAAACTCCTGTATAGCTTAAAGACTGTGAATAGGGAGAAATTACTCATTGCCTCTCTTGATAAAAAAAGAATGTGGTATTACAGTTTTTATGTGCCAGGTTCAAAACAGAGGGAAGTAGTTCTCACAACATGCAGCCGAACATATTCTCATTGCCAGGGAATACTGTTGATGCCAAAAGTATCAGTGAGTTCAAAACATGATTGGACAAGTGAATAGAAAAAAATCTGGGTGCTGTGAAATGCAAATACAAGCTTGATCTCAACTGAGCTCCCAGGCTTAGTTCTGGGGCCGGTTTTCTTTAACATCTTCATCAATGATCTGGATGAGGGGATTGAGTGCACCCTTAGCAAGTTTGCAGATGACACCAAGCTGGGCGGGAGTGTCGATCTGCTCGAGGGAAGGAAGGCTCTGCAGAGGGATCTGGACAGGCTGGATCGATGGGCCGAGGCCAACTGTGTGAGGTTTAACAAGGCCAAGTGCCGGGTCCTGCACTTTGGTCACAACAACCCCATGCAACGCTACAGGCTTGGGGAAGAGTGGCTGGAAAGCTGCCCGGCAGAAAAGGACCTGGGGGTGCTGGTTGACAGCCAGCTGAACGTGAGCCGGCAGTGTGCCCAGGTGGCCAAGAAGGCCAACAGCATCCTGGCTTGTATTAGGAACAGTGTGACCAGCAGGAGGAGGGAAGTGATTGTGCCCCTGTACTCGGCACTGGTGAGGCTGCACCTCGAATACTGTGTTCAGTTTTGGGCCCCTCAGTACAAGAAGGACACTGAGGTGCTGGAGCGTGTCCAGAGAAGGGCAACGAGGCTGGTGAAGGGTCTAGAGCACAAATCTTATGGGGAGCGGCTGAGAGAACTGGGGCTGTTCAGCCTGGAGAAGAGGAGGCTGAGGGGAGACCTTATCGCTCTCTACGACTACCTGAAAGGAGGTTGTAGTGAAGCGGGTGTTGGACTCTTCGCCCAAGAAACTAGCGATAGGACGAGAGGGAATGGCCTCAAGTTGCGTCAGGGGAGGTTTAGATTGGACATCAGGAAGAATTTCTTCACTGAAAGAGTGGTTAGGCATTGGAACAGGCTGCCCAGAGAGGTGGTGGAGTCGTCAACGCTGGAGGCGTTCAAAAAAGGTGTAGACGTGGCGCTCCCGGGCCTAGTTTAGGAGTCATGGTGGTGTTAGTTGATGGTTGGACTTGATGATCTTAGAGGTCTTTTCCAACCTTAATGGTTCTATGATTCTATGATTTTAGACAGCCTCAGTGCAGATGTCTATTCACTAACATCACCCCCCTCTCTTGTCACAGCCCACAGAAAGAAACAGGAACTTCTAGGGCATCACTCACCAGCTTATTTTGGACAGCTACCGTTCAGAGAGGTCAATCATGTACTCCAGAGCCTGCTGCAGGCCAGGAGAGCACCTGCAGGGAGGAAATGTGCTTCTTGTTCTCTTCCCTGGACATCTGCTCTTGATGATGGCAGAAGACAGGGCATGGGGTTGGTCAAACCTTTCAGCTGAGCTGGTTCCACTGCTCTAGGTATGCCTGTTTCTCTCACCAGACTATCAAACACATGCCCTCAGGGACGGAGTCTGCTCCAGTGTCAGCACTGAGGAGTTACCTCTAGCCCATACCTCTGACGTTACTCCTCAGCCTACTCCTGTTGCTGCTGCACTGGGTCAGGTGTGCTCTGTGTATGTGTGCTGGGGAGCACAGCACATGCTGCTTGCTTCTTCAGTGTGTAAGAAATGGCAAGTCTGGCTGCAGGGGCAGTTCACAAGGCTCACTAGTCTCGAAGTCCCCAGAAAACATCTTTAATCATGGAAGGAAGGTAGAAAGCAGAAATGTGATTAGCCAGCGTGTGAGGTGGAAGCAAGGTGTACAAGGCCACATGGGGCTGACAGCCATTAAGCAAAGGCTGACGGCCATATGCTTCTGCTTTGCTTCATAAAGCTTATGAGTCAGACATACAGGGAGAATGATGTCCATTGTTCAGGAGCCAGAGGATTCCTCCTGCACTTTCCACAATGTGCAGGTCTCAGGAAATGCCGTGTGTCAGAACAGTATGCCCTCCTGAGCCTCGTTTCCAAGGAAGAGTACATTCTCCTCCTCTGTGCAACTGCTCATGCCACAGAGGCTGCCTTCTGGAGAGCCCAGCCAAGTAGTTAGAACTTGGGATCGGTGCAACTGAAAAAAATCTACTCAGCCCTGTGACTAGAGGACTGTACAGCAGTGTTCAGTGCTGTCATGAAGCCTGAATATCGGTGCCAAAGGACCAACATGTCTTGGGCATACTACCTACAGGTGGAACAGGAGTTTTGATACATCTCTGTTCGTGCAACTGTTGGTCAGGGAAGAATAAGGCTTCAGGAAGAGCCACTCAAGTGGTGTGACCTTTACAAACCAGCTTTGTAACACTTAATGACATACAGGTAAATCCTTCCTACAAATGGTGTCAGTG
Source organism: Fregata magnificens (assembly GCA_013389945.1). Lineage (NCBI taxonomy): Eukaryota > Metazoa > Chordata > Aves > Suliformes > Fregatidae > Fregata > Fregata magnificens. The sequence goes on along the minus strand of WAAD01038283.1, from coordinate 23,284 downwards.
CAGGGCATAGGAACATGTAGCTGATACCCAGGTTGCACAGAACATTGCACGGTTCTCTCTGCAGAGCCCTACCTGGACCACTGCCAGCTTCTCACCTTGTTTCCCAGCCCAGGGTTACCAGGGCTTGACCATCTGTGTTTGCAATGCGGCAAGTGAAAGGGAACATGACCTGCCCTATTCATGTTGTCCCTCCTGCTGGAAGGACCAGCCTTGCCCAGATTTTTTGCTTCTCCTGTCTCCTATACTCCACTTGCCCTCAGAGCAGCTCAGTGAGATCCTTGGGGACAGGGGGAGGTTTAGATTGGACATTAGGAAGAATTTCTTTACTGAAAGAGTGGTTGGGCATTGGAACAGGCTGCCCAGAGAGGTGGTGGAGTCGTCTACCCTGGAGGCGTTCAAAAAAGGTGTAGACGTGGCACTCCAGGGGCTAGTTTAGGAGTCATGGTGGTGTTAGTTGATGGTTGGACTTGATGATCTTAGAGGTCTTTTCCAACCTTAATGATTCTATGATTCTATGATTCTATGACAGGGGACACCATCAAGAGAAGGTCTACACCTCTCCAGACTGTGTGACAGAAATCATACGATGAGACTTGGAATAGGAATGACCCAAAGCAACTGTCTCTCCATGGTCACAGAATACCATGCGTTTCTCTTGAGCCCAGCACTGCCCTGCTTCACTACCTTACCTGGCACAGCTCCACTGCAGCTCTAGCATCCTTGTGAATCATTAACAGGCCAAGTCCAGCAGCTCCTTTCACATAGTTTTCTTTCCCAACCCCCAAATGTTTAACTCAAGCAAGGCACAGACAGAAAAGAGTCAAAAAGACTTTATGTGAATCTGCATCTGCTGACAACATGGCAAGCAGCCAGAGTGATGGTAGGCAAATAGGCCCTATCTCTGCACTCCTGGTGGGCAAGCTGCTCCTCCTTGCAACAAGGGTTCCTGTTTGTCCTTTGCTCTCACTCTCCACAGACATCCCTGTTCCTCCTGTTACAGAGAGCAGTCTCTTTTGGGGCTTGCAATGGGACTTATCATAAAAGCACCTTTCAGTCTCCTTCATGAATTTCCTGGCCCTTCTCCTCTACTAGCAGTGTTTGGTCATTTGTGACCCTGCAAGGAACTGCCATTCCCATGCTTTGCTGCTTAATGCAGGGTGGAGTTTTCTAGTTTAAGGCTGGTCAAAGTAGGCGGGCACTGTAGAGCAGTCAGTGTTAGAGCTGGTACGTACATAAATGGAGGGGAGAGGAGGGAGCGGGTGGGAGTATAAGTAAGAGCTGAGTACACGTGTATATGAGAGCCTGGCATGAAGGTGGAGTGCCAGTACCTGAATGCACAGCTGTTTTTGTGGCTGCCTGGAGGAGTGTGTACCACAGCAGTGTATGTGTGTGAGGGCAACTTTGCTTGAACCAGGTCTGGTGGTGCTTCAAGAGGACTTGTTAAGGTGAGATTTTCAACCATTTATTGGTAACTGGTGTGGATGCTCACTGCTCATGGTCAGCAGCCTGAACTGGGAGGTAATTTTTGTAAAACATGGTAAACATACGGATGCCAGTAAATTGCTACATCATTCCTCCTGCAGACAGAAGCTGTTGGTCTGGTTTAGAAGGTAGTTCCTGCTTCTCCAGGCTGTCTTCTCAGTGCCCCTTCTCAGCATGTCCCACTAGTGACAGTCATGCCATCTGTTCTCCTCTGAATGGGCACATGCTACTTCTAATTCTGCAGAAGCTGATCACGCCAAATTGAAGAAGGATTTGGTAAAACTGTGAGCAACCATCAGTGCCATCAAAGGCCAGTGTCTGGGGCTTCCCTGGCACCGGATCCTCTTTGCTACGCTACTGCCACTACAGCAGTGAGGGATCTGTACAGGTCTGGAGAGCTCCCCCAGACTTGCAGAGCACTCAGCCCCAGTCTGCATAGCATGAGGTATTTTGGGCTGTACTGTCACCCCCACCTCAGACATGCACAGGTTCAACAACCCTGTACTCTCGGGATATGCCACCCATGCTCAGAGTGTGTTTGGTGGGTATGTCTCCCTGGGGCTGCTTGATGCTTTCTGTAATGCTCTTTTTGCCAGGATCAAACTTTTCCAAGGCCCCTGTGTGTTTCTGGAAAAGCTTAAACTCTGCTCATTTTTTTAGAGACTCCAACTGCTCAAGTCCAGCTGCTCAGGCAGGCAGGTCCCAGTACTTTGTGTTCTCGTACGTGTGGTGTAGGAGGCTCTAACATGGTGACACTGGATTGTCGTACTTTTCAGTATTTTCTGTTCTTCATCCTTAGTGCCTTGAGATTCTTCCTGTTCCTTCTGCTCTCAGCCCAATCCTGGTTCATCTCTCTGCCAGCAGACAGTAACAGTGTGCCTTTTTTTGTTCTGCAGCTGAGATGATTGTCTCAATCGTTCTGGGCTGATCTTTACTCTGCAGCTCTGCAAGGGCTTCATGTTTCACTTTTGCAATATATGAACTGAATTACTTCTCACTCTCGATGTTTGCTATAGGGAAAATGTGGTTAAGCTTAAGACCTTAGTTTAGAAACATCCCAGCTGCCATGTTTGAGAGAGACAGTGGTGAAAAACAAGGTTATATAATTAGTATTTCCTTCATATTAGGAAATGTCTGATAGAACCTCTACCCCTCTTTGCTCCCCCTCTATTCCCCTTCACCAGGCACATGCAACTCATTTCAGTCCTTCTCCCCTCCCTATGGGACAGACTGGTCAGGGCAACAATCATCACTACTTCTTGTATAAGAGTGAAGCAGCTGTTGAGGCTGTGACCCCGCATGAGGCCATTTCTCAGGCAAACACCAAGAGCAGTCACAGGGATGGTCTGCATACTCTCTGAAATGTCTAAAACATCCAGCTGTCCCACCCTTGCTTCCCAAAAAACCTGAATCCATTCTCTTTTACTCATACTCAGACTATTCACACACAGGTTCCAGAAAAATAATGATTTCTGTGGCTTTAAATCTGCCTGGGTATCTTAATGCCAGTGTTCATATCTGCTCAACACAGTTTTTCTCAGTTAAGAGCTTCTGGCTATAGTCCAGGAACTCTGTCGGGAGTTAGACTAACGATATTAATGGTGCCAAATGGAAGTGATATAATCAAAGTTCATTTGAAGCCAGGACTTTCGGTAAACACTGCTGTATTCATTTGCAAGGAGGAAGCTGATATATGACTTATTTTTACAACAGTCTTTGTTTGCAGCTCTTCCTAGGCTTGGTCCAAATGTTGACCTGAATCAGCTTCTTGTCAGACCTGAACACTACAGTCCATTTGTATAACAAAAAAAATCAGTGGGCTGCTTCTCCATGAGACCAGAAGCATGTGGTCCCTCACTAAATGCACAGCCTCATCCTTGCATGGCATTACTAAAATAAAATTCATATTGTGGTAGCACTTATTGGCAACAACCAGGCTTACCCATTGGGCTGGGTATTGTCCTGGCTCTGAGAAATTATAATTGCTGCCTTATAAACCCTAAGCTCAAAATGAATGCACAGCAGGTAGCTTAGATAAACAAGCCAATTTATGCATATATGGTGGAGGGAAAGATGAGTACTGTTCCTAGTTGATTAGCAGCAGTGACTGTACCTGGAAATCTAAATATCAGTGCTACAGGACTGAAATCATGGGAGGAGGCACCTCCATGCAAATTAGTCTGAAAGCTTTGCTGCAGAGGGAAATTGAGGCAGGGCATAAGGAGGAGGTTAGGGAAATTTTGACTGAGAACTTTCACGCATTACCATGGACCAAGAAGGTAACATGGTAAGCACATAGTGGGGAAGCAGTGCCTGCATTGTGGCCAGTTGGGGCATGCTTTATACTTCTGCTGCTTTAGTAGGGAGGCAGCTGCTCTGCATCTGCATGGCTGCCTGAATTCAGTGCAATCATGGGCTCCACAAAAGCAGTGTACAAAGCTGCAAGGACCTGTGCTCCAGTGCTGCTCTGTCCAGGAGGACTTCCATCTTGCCCTGCAGCCCTGAAGACCCTGCCCTCTCCATCCTGTCTAGCTGTGGAAGCACCTGGAAGGACTGACCATGACTGAGAACCAGTATGGTTTTTTAATTTTAATTCACCTTGGGAAATGTAAAGCGGTTGCACTGGCCAGAAAAGCCTGTCTCCACTGCGGCACGGCTAAACTGCCAGCCTGGCACGTGGTGACAGGGGAGCACACCACACTGTGTGGACTTCTGTGCTACCTGAGGAGCCTGTCCCCAGGGGTGGCCAGTGCTGCATGCACCCACCTATACTCAAGGCACAGTCAGGCATGGCTGGGCGAGGGGAGGAGAGTGCACAAGAGAGGAGCAGTTGGCAGAGCATGCTTTAATGTACTTTTTTAAAATAAGTGAATCCTTTCTGCTTCAGATCCCATCCCTGACCATGTACTTCCTGCAGATTCCTGTGCCAGCTGGTACTCAGGCTATGAATTGTCCCCAGGCAGCACAATGGATGTTTTCCAATAATGAAGCCATCCTCAACAGGCAGAATAGAGGTTTAGTGTGAGAAACAAGGAGCCAGCTTTGGGTAGACCTTTGAGTTGGACTAACATGTTGTGTTGTACCTCTTCTCATAAAAGACCTACAGGATGAGTGGGGTTGGAGGTAGGGGCAGCATGAAACACGCTTTAAGAAGGAGTTAGGCCAAGAAAGGGGTTAGTTGTCGGTGAGCCTGCCTACACAAAGATGGATGAGAGAAACCCTCATGGGCCTTTCTAGCAAAATTGCATATGATGTGGCATCTCCTCTGATTGTGGAGGTGATATTGTTGTGCTTGGATTTATTACAGTGCCAAATGACTTCCTGGTTTTGGCTGGGATAGAGTTAATTTTCTTCATAGTAGCTAGTATGTGGCTACGTTTTGGATTTGTGCTGAAAACAGTGTTGATAATACAGGGACGTTTTCGTTATTGCTGAGCAGTGCTTACACAGGGTCAAGGCCTTTTCTGCTTCTCATTCCACCCACCAGCGAGTAGGCTGGGGGGCACAAGAAGCTGGGAGGTGACACAGCTGGGACAGCTGACCCCAACTGACCCAAGGGATATTCCATACCATATGATGTCACGCTCAGCATATAAAGCTGGGGGAAGAAGAAGGAAGGGGGGGACGTTTGGAGTGGTGGTGTTTGTCTTCCCAAGTGACCGTTATGCGTGATGGAGCCCTGCTTTCCTGGAGATGGCTGAACAACTGCCTGCCCATGGGAAGTAGTGAATGAATTCCTTGTTTTGCTTTGCTTGCATGCGTGGCTTTTGCTTTCCCTATTAAACTGTCTTTATCTCAACCCACGAGTTTTCTCACTTTTACTCTTCCAATTCTCTCCCCCATCCCACCGGGGGGGCGTGAGTGAGCGGCTGTGTGGTGCTTAGTTGCCGGCTGGGGTTAAACCATGACACTTTGGTATGTGAGTTTTTGCCTGTGATGACAATAAACGTTTCCTGACATTCCAAAAAGAATATAAGCAAAAGAATTTGAAACCTACGTTGTATTTTTACAGCATTCTGGCATAAAAATAATTGTAAATGGTGGTCAGAGCAGGAGCTTCAAAGTAACAATGTGGGACTGTTGAATTCTCTACAAAAACTGTTTGTTCCATCTTTCCTCCATAAAAATTGCCGGGATCATGTCTGCAGGGATTGTGTACCCTAAGTACACATTTGTGTGTACTGACTTAATTTCAATACACTGAACTAACTCTTAAACTTTGATAAAGTGCAGACAAGCTTTTCAGTGGTCTTCTAAGACTGCATTAGCATGGCTTACCGACAAACAGTGTTTTTGTTACAGGAAACCTTCAGCCCTGGAGTATTTATGTCCATTCCAAAGATACCTTGTGCTGTGGTTGTCACAGTATCGCTGGTAATGTGGCAGCTTTCCAAAACCCTGAGCCTGCAGAGGGATTGGTAGGAGTGTGATGCACCATATCCTGCCTTCTTCATGATCCTGTGATGCTGAACTTCCTCTGTCTCTGCAGGTCCTTGCAACCATGAAGAAGTCTAGAACGATACAGGTACTCCTGATTCTGGCAGTTCTGTCCTTCCTTCTGATCCGCTTCCACTTCCTACCCTGCAGCAACAATGCACCCATGGAAGAAAAACCTTCTCCAGTCCACATACTTATTCTCTCCTCCTGGCGGTCAGGATCTTCCTTCACTGGACAAATCTTCAGCCAGCACCCTAGCGTCTTTTACCTGATGGAGCCCGCATGGCACGTGTGGGTTACGATGTACCAGAACAGTGCCAAAGTCTTACACATGGCAGTGCGGGACCTAGTCAGATCGGTCTTTCTGTGTGACATGTCTGTATTTGATGCTTACATGTCTAGCCAGAAGAAAAAGTCTGATTTATTTCAGTGGGAAACAAGCCGAGCCTTGTGCTCCCCCCCTGCCTGTGACTCATTCAGCCGCAGTGACATAATCAGTGCAGGCAATTGCAGAACAATCTGTGGCAAGTACCCATTCAGTAAGGTGGAGGAAGCTTGTAAAACCTACAGCCATGTTGCTATCAAGGAGGTTCGGTTCTTTGACCTGAAAGTTCTCTACCCCCTTCTCACTGATCCATCCCTGAACCTCAGAATCATTCACTTGGTACGTGATCCTCGGGCTGTGTTCAGGTCCCGAGAGAATACAGTGGCAGAGCTGAAACGTGACAGTAACATTGTTGTGGGGTCCCAGAGGACAAAGGGAGAAATGGAGCCCTACAAGACAATGCAAGTAATCTGCAAAAGCCATGTTGAGATTTACAAGGCAGGCAGGCAGGCCAGTCCCAGCTTCCTGAAAGACCGCTACCTGCTGGTTCGCTATGAAGACATTGTCAGAGACCCGCTAGCGAGGGCTGCTCAGATGTACAGGTTTGCAGAACTCCATTTCACACCAGAACTTCAGAAGTGGGTGCACAATGTCACCCATGGGAAGGGGCAAGGAGCACAGGCCTTTGATATTGGGTCCAGAGATGCGCTGAGAGTATCCCAGGCCTGGAGGAAGACCCTTCCCTTCCAGAAAATAGAAAAAGTGCAAAATGTGTGCAAGGATGCGATGGACTTGCTGGGCTACCGGCTCGTTCAGTCTGAAGAAGAGCAAAAAAATATGTCGCTGGATCTTTTGTTTGCCCAAAACTCCACTGAGTAACAAATTCTGAAGGCAGAAAAGCTGATCTCTGCGCCTACTCTCTGAAGGCTGCAGAGTGGAGAACTGTTTACTAGAGCAAAAGAGGACAGAGGTGCATGCACATGTGTGTAACAGTGCATGCATGGATGTGCTATGCAAGGACAAGTAACACAGGAACCCTGACTGCACTCAAGAGAGCTTTCTCGGCAGCACAGGGTCACTTTCCAAGGCCCCTGGAGGCTCAGCTGCAATGCAGGCTGAAGTAATGCAAGTCTGTTTTCCAAATTAAGTCCATGGTTTATGCAAAAGAGGAAGTATGGGTAGATTGGAGTAAACAGAATGCCAAAGGAGTGGGACCAGATAGCAGAGCTCAAACCCCTCACAGACCACAGCTACATACTAGTGAAACCACATGGAGCAATTGCACGGCAAAGGAAGAGGAGATATAAATGGAAGCTGCATAAAGAGAACATTATTTGTTGTGCTGCCACCCAGGATATGTAATGCCAGAAGAGACGCAAGGATGACCAGACATTGGTTTCTGGAAAGATCCTTTTTTTGGAATGGTTGGGTTTTCAAGCCCAGTTTTTCTTTTGCTCTGTTCCTGTGCCTGGGCGTCCAGCCTTGGTGGCAATGTTGGGTAAATGTCTGTGTTCACTCAGTATGTAATGGGAAAAGTGAATAAACCAGCTATAGTTGAAAATAAAAACTCCTGGGTTTGCATATGGGGATCCATTTCTGGGACTATGTGAATCCATTTATTTTTGAGCTGAAATAATTCTGTCTTCTAGCTTTCAAAACCAAGAATAGTTGTTCCCCTGGGAGTTCTCACAGTCCACATATGTGACTGAGAAGAATTCATGCTAAGGTTGAGACTGTAAAGACAAGGTAAGGACACTGATTCCATTGGTATAAATACTGGAACTGGGAAGATGATAGGTTTATGGCAGTGGACTGAAGAAGCCGAGAGGAGAACGGGAAGTTATCCTATTGAATTATTTGATGAGAGTATTTCCTGTCTTAGAGCACAACAAAATTATGTTTAATAGACTATGCCATCCTCCACCATCTCCATTGGAGATGCCATTCTCCTACCTCCAACAGGAATATGTAGCTCAAATCTGAACAGCAGTATTATTTTTACCTGTTTTTAACAGTGTGCTGTAAGACAAGGAGAAAAGCTTGTTACCAGACTTGGGGAGTGAAATGCCTACACATACCTCCCTCTAAACATCCTCTTTCATGTGTAAATTGCAGAGTCCCTTTAACGTGGATCTATTTAACAGTGCATTCAGATATTGCTCCAGAGCTGGAATATTTCCACTACCCTGCAGACAGCAAGGCAGCTGTCCTAAGGCAGGCTCACAAGCATCAACAAGCGGTGAGGCTCGATTCTGAGGATGTGCATCCTTGCGAGAAGGTGATCAAGGCAAGGCTGGGCATTGGAGGTGATCTGAGGAGGCTCGAGGCAGGACCAGGGTGTTCAGGGCCATGGGAAGCTGTGTTCCCCTTCCCTCTCCACCAACACCACCCCCCCACACCCCCCATCCCCGGTTCACTGCTCCTCCTCCTGGTGCTCCTCTTCCCTATCTGCCCTGGCTGCAGCTTCTTGCCCCAAGGCCCTGTTCAACTTTGGTGGTCAGCTGCCCTCCTCATGCCAGTGTAGCTCTGGTGAGGAGTGCTCATACTCAACTTGCCAGAAGGGCATTTGGTGCCCACTATAGAAAAGTGGCAATGTGTACCTGGAGGACTAGACCTCGTTTGCATGTTATTAAAAAGTTGCAGTATCTTCTTAAAAAGCAAAACATATACTGCTGAATTTTAAAATTAGGGGATATAGTGACTGTGTTCGTGTTTGAAGGTGCATAGGCAAGAAACACTGTCTAGCCTCCTCCTATTGTGTGTGTTCAAAGAGTGACAGGGAAGGATTCACCTTCACTGAATAGCCATCTCTAATAGTAGGAAGAAGGCTCTTCTGACAAATTCACAGCAGCTGGGGGGGTTTTGTACCAGAGAATTAATGAGAAGTTTGTTATGTGCTGATTCTGCTGAGGAAAGTAGGGAAAGTAACCTTACAGACAGACACTGAGCAGTTATGTTGGTTAGCAAGAGATGCACTAGTAAGTCTGTACACCATACAAGCTGAATTTTTCCTATAGCTGCTGGTGATTCCTTCAGCAGTCAGTCACTATCCAAATTTCACTTTCAGTCATGCTTTTCTTTTGGATGAAGCAATCAGCCCCGATCACCAAGACTAAAAATATTTTAAAGCAGCTGTGGATGCTTACAGGATGTTTGCTCCTCAGGGACATGGTTTCTTTCTGGAGACCACTAAGATAGGGTTCCTCTAAGTATGAATCCTATTGTTTAAAACAAAGCTCTTATTCTTAGTGGTTGGAAAGACTTCAGGTGCTATTTCTGTATCTTTCCAGAGTCTGATTTCCATTTCATCATCTGTAAAACTGGAATAATACCGACTCAATTCAGAAGAGGCAAATCTCATTCTTGTATTGTGTAGATAAAGGTTTGAAGCTAGATTCATAAAGGAGACGTCGGAAGTTATATCCAAAATTTAGGCTTCAGTGACATTTACAGATCACCATAGCACTGTGGATATCTATATTCCTAGAGCTAAATCCCTAATCCCTGCGAAGGGTGGGATGTTGTATATTATGGAAATCATAGTCTCAACTACTAGGGATCCTGTTGTTGAAAGACAAAATCCATGCTGAGCAGGCAGCACCGGCATTGTGGTAGTAAGTCCACTGAAAGCAAGGTATCTTCCTTTACACAGTGTTTATGCAAACTTAGAGCAGGCAGGCTTGCATAGAGACGTAGGACTTGTACTGCACCAGAGAAGTGCACAGCTGCTATATTTCTCTTAAAGTCCCTTTAAAATGGACCTTAACTCAACATATTCAGCTGAAAGCATGGAGTCTCAGAGGCCTGTTCTTACCAAAGTCATAGTAAAGATCTTCCTACTTCTTTAAGTGCCAAGAAGCCTGTTTCTGAGCAAACACAGGCTCTTCTCAGTACATTGCTAATTATATCTCTACATTAACCAATGTCAGCTTGAGTGGCGTAAGTTTTGTTATGAATACTTGTTTTCAGTGGACTCAATCAATTCTGTGTATCAAGTGTTTAGCTGGACAAAAACCTTCATAATGTTTCCAGTCAGCCAGTAAACGAATGTCATAAAAGTAACATATGATACATTTTCTTAATGTACTGGTTTGAAAATTACTTTAACTTCTGCTTCCTGAGCTTAATCAGAGAGAAAGCAGGATCATTGATTTCAGTGTATCTTTACTATGCTCCTTTAGCTATGTTTGCTCAATACAACAATTGGTAAGATTTTATTTTTTCTGGAAGCACCAAAGCCGCACAGTGTGGTCATGTGAAAATTTAAAGTTGTCTTAGTGCAAGCAAAGATGACTTAGAATACTTTTCGGAGGGGGAAAAAACAACAATAAAACCCCAAACTTTCAAGACAGTGAGCCTGACATTTAAAAGTATGGCTACATCATTTGGCACATGCATAAAATAAAGATCACGGAGGTTTAGAAACAAATGTCAAGTTTGCATTGTGCAAGTTCAGAAGAGTAAACTCTGCTTTTATACCAATGAAGTGTTAAGATGGAGGAGTCACCAATCAAAGGGACATTTAAAAACCAACTCTTTGGTATTCCTGTCTGTTGCTTTTCAGCCTGGTGCATGCAATCAGTTCTTCACGGGTAACTTTAGTTATGAAAGGCCAGCATTCATTGATTTTGATGAATGCTGGCTAACTCTAAAAGGAAGCAAATGGGAAATACCCAAATTCCAGATAATAGTTTGCAGACCCAATATTTCTGCCTCTGGAATTGTCTTTAACTCAAAGTTCTGGCAAGTGCATTGCCACTCTGCTCACCCTTCCAGGTTTACGAATATTGCTGCTCCACACAATAATACAAAGAAGAAACCTGTATACTTCTTCAAGCTATTTATTGAACATATATAAATTTATACATGTTCCTTTTCTGGGTTAAGTATAGGTGGCCCATCCACCTTGATAAAGACCGGTGATAATCGTCTTTGGCAGGAATGGTGACACATCATGATACAAAAAAGAGCGTTCCTGACACTCCCCGATAGTACAGGGACTGAATATGAACATGGAAAGCCAAACCGTCTCCAGCATATTGGAAGGAATGTAACTGTGTCTTTGATAAGACAAAGCAGAGAAAACAAGGATTTTTGTCATGGGAGAAGGCAGTGCCAGAATGGCCTGAAGCAGAACCATATGACACAGTGACATCTCCAGGTCCTGTTAGTGGGAAAGTGGATTGAAGAGACCTGGACCCATGTGCCTGCACAAGCAAGAATGTATCTATCTGTGGTTAAGCAGTGCCTTTCAGAACAGATGAGAGAGGGCAACCTTGAGTAAGTTGTGCTCTTTGTGTCTTTGTTCCTATGCCTACTGAGTGCACCAAGTGCGTATGGAAAGGTTCTCAGTGCTAGACAATGTGTTTGCATGGTTCTGCAAAGGTAAAAGCACTGTATGCAGACTCAGAGGTTTGCATTGCATGTCTGACTAATCACCCTGAAAAAGACAAACTAACTCTTAAAAGAAGTGTCACTTAGAATTATTAAAAGGTATAATGAGACTTACACCTGATCTTTTTATGGTGCGGCCATTTTATGTGTTCTACCTCTCACTTTGAATTCTAGAGCAGCTTTGGTTGAACTGACCACTGACCACTGAGTTGTGAGGTTATGGTACTGCTGAGACGTATACACCACCCAAGCCAGAATGGGAGTTTTTGCCTGCAGGAGGTGATGGGTCTCCTGTTCATGAACCTGGTTATCAGCAGTCCTTGGATTTCAAATCCGGCTGGTAAAATTTCTAATTTTTTTAAAATCTTACTGCGTTATTTGCTATGTTGTCTTGCACTCTCTCCTTAAGTCCTTGTCTGGTCTTCCACACAAGTCTCAAATAATCAGTCTGAGCAGCATGAATGTACCAAATCATTCTCACTTTTCAGCAGGAATGACCTGTCCAGTGAAACACTGCGTAGTCTAAAACAGAGTTTTGGCATTTACTTGGTTACATTGGTTAACTCCCCAAATAATCAGCTGGTGTTTCAGGACAGCGGTTTTCTGAAATAGTCTCATCACGTTACCGTTAACTTTCAATATAATTTGAATTTGCCTTAAAATTGGCAATTTCCTAATTCACCTTAATTTTTTGAGTGCCACACCGCGATAGGCAAAAACCCCAAAATATAATTCTAAGGAGGGAAAAAAAAAAAATTATTTGCTTTAATGAGCCCATTTTATTTCACCAAAAGAATGAATTCCAGATTTACAGGACTGACTTCAAATAATATTAAAATAGTGATCAGAGCACGATTTCAGGCTGGAAGTACCGAGTTTTTTCAGATTGTGATGGTATACTAGCATTGGTGTTCTCTCCCTCTCTAACATGACTTAGGTGATAGCTACCTAAATAAACTCTGAGCACTCTTTCTTAACCTGTATCTCCTACTTGAACTATTGCACTTGGCCCTGAAAGCTGGTCTACTTTTTCCAACTAGACTATATGGTCTGGTACAAGTGTCACTTTGCCTGGATTAAAGGAGCTGGGACTCTTCGATCTGTAGAGATGCAAGCTGGGGCAGAGCTATTCATTGGTTTTGAAATCATGAAGCCAGATGGTAAAATTAATGTTATTAAACAAACCCTGCAATATTAGCACTGGAGAACACATGCTGGAAGTGGTAATAAAAATTGAGATGTCTGTCTACCAGCCTGAGGTTTTAACTGACAGATCTCTCTAACACGAGATTGAATATTATGTCACAGTGACCTTTTTTGGCTGTTCCCTGTACACATGGCCACTCTGAGACACCTCAGCATTCATTTGTGAGACGAAGTGTCTCATCTTCTGGCATGAATGTTCTTGATCCCTCTTTTTGAACAGTTACATTTTCATTGTTATCATCTCCAAATGTCTGCTGCTAATCAACAACTGTCAGAGCAGGTTATTAAATCATCATCCACAACAGTCTGAAGTAAGAGACACATGACAGAGAGCAGGCTGCTATTGTGCACTAATAATGCATTACAGGTTAGAGCACTTACTGTGATTCTGTCAGATTTTGGTGCCAAACCTATTCAAAATCCTTTGCATGCAGCAATGTACAGATAGGACTGTCAGCTGGTTTATATAGTAGATACACACTTTAAAGCGAATTTTCAGTGAAAACTTGATACTGTATAGAACCTTTCTCTTCACCATTTTCTACTTTTAAATGTTTAGTATACTCAGTATTACAAATAAAAATCAAATACAAAATAGGCCTTTTACAAAAAAAATTATTTTAAAGCATTTCTAAAACTTCAGAATGTTGCATCAAATTTTCCATCACATTTGCATTTCTAAGATGACTTTGTTTTTTGAAGTTCCTGCCGCAGTCCTAGATCAGTCATTCCCCTCTGCTTTGCTATCTAACTTTTCCTAAATGCTACCCGCTTTGCTACATTTTCAGCTCCAAATTTTGCTATCAATTTATTTCTGACATGTTCATCATCTTTTTGCAATTCCAAATCATCCTCTCTGCTCCATACAGGGTACCCATCCAAGCGCTGCCCCGTCTGCAGAAAGTATAAAGTAGTCTCCACTTCACCGGTGTTTTTCAGAAAGGCCTGTGTAACAGTGAACAGGTCCAGGCCGAACTTCTCCATAAAGTGCTGCATAGTTTTTACTACTTCTCCCACTGCATGGGAAGAAGAGCAAGTGCTTGTTGGTCTTTCTTCCCTTTGTAATTGAGTGTCAGGGAGAATACAGTCCTCTGGTCCAGTTTTCAAACCAGATGCTGTTTCTCCTGGGGACTTTCCCTTTCCATCTTGTGTAGAAAGTTCTTCTGGAATGTCCGAAGTGTCACTTCCTGACTAAGAGAAGTGGAGTCATCAATTAACTTGCCAGAAAATACCATGTCATCTCTTATCACTGCTACCCAGCCACCTTCCACTGTGACTCTACAGTATATAAAAAAACCTCAGAAATTACTAGTAGTAATTTCTTTAACAGGAAATATATATTTATATAATATATATATTTATATGATAGTAAAATTCAGTGACTGAAGGGAAGCCGTATGTGTTAACAAGGATATACAAGATCACGGAAAAGCATGAAATACAAGGGAGAATTTGAACAAACTAAGTATAAAAGGCAAATGTTAATGCAACTGCAGGAACATTTTATGCCTGAGGTGGAAGGATGACTTCTGTTTGCCAATACAGCTTTTAATGGGACAACACTTTCACATTCGTTTCCTCATGTTAACTTGGGCAGGCAATCAAACTAAGAAAATACGCTGCAGCGAGGCACCATTCATCATAAGCCACCTAGTTCACGGCTCACAGGAAGCTCCCACTTAGCCACAGCAGAAGGAGTGTCACGGCGAAGTGTCATTTAAGAAGCTGATGATGAGTTATTGTTGTGCCATTGCGTGACAACCAGGAAGGAGCACTCCGAGCAGCTCGCTCCCAGTGACGCTGCAGCAGCAGCGCTACTCCCCGTGCCGGCCCTGGGCGCTTACCTCCGTGCTTTCGAACTCCCGATTAGCTGCCTCGAAAAGACCCGTGCTTTGTGCGGGCTCCTCCGTCTGCCGGGGCTCTGCGGGAACACGCGGGCGTCGACTGCCGGGCCGCAGCGGGGCCGAGGGCCACGGTCGCC
>WAAD01038282.1:9412-21017 GCA_013389945.1 Fregata magnificens | reverse complement strand
CATGGGGGTGTATCTGCCATTTGAACAACGGGGTGCACCCAACTCACCTCCATGCGGAGCCAAGAGATTCCCTGCTGTACAGCCATTCCTGCACTTCAATGGGAAACCCCTGCTTTTCTCACCATGATCCTGGATTTAAATTCTGATATATAAACCAGTAGGGCAGCAAAATCAAATCAAGTAAGAAAACCTGGCTTTTTCTGCTATTTCTCCTATCACTTATATTTAGACAGTTGGCATATCATCACCTTTCTCTGCCTCAATTCCTAACACTGACTGGACCAAAAGTGACATATGACTAACCACAAAATATTCTGAAACTTAACATCTGTATCACTACAAGCATTTAAAACCACTGAAACAAGCTAGAAATTAAGTTCTCTCTGGCCCAATTTGTTTGCGTGCTTGCAGCACTATCTAGTTTGTTTCCATTTTTTTGGGGGGCTTTTCATACAGCAACAAGGATGGCTCCCTCCCTATGAGAGGTTATCTTTGCAAGAAAGCACCCTGAAAGCAGAATACACAGAAGCATGTGAGACTTGAGGAGTTTTACATCATTGTCCAGATTCTTCTGAGAATTGTCCAAAGCTTCCTATGCAGAAAAAAAAAGGAGGAAAAGGGCACTCACACTACCAGGCTTTAGGACCACACATTGACGTACTCAGGGAGATCAGAGTCAGCAGAGAGGGACACTTTCCAGGGGTGCCAAGGTGACCTCTTCAAAAACCTAGAGACTGCTGACTCTGCAGAAAGATCAGCCTCTGTGTTTAGAGGCTGAAGCTCAGTCCATACAAATACCCTTTTTGTCCCCTCACCCGGGGGGGGCTTCAATTAATAGATCCACATCAGGGCTAGGATTTCCAGACCAGGGGTTTTCCTTTGGCACTGGTGACACTAAGTGCCTAACTAGTAACTGTTGTTTCAGCAGAACTGGAGGACACTCAGACTCAAGTGTCTAGTTTCTTTAAGGGGGGGGTGGGGGTGGGGAAAGCACCTCAAACCAAGCCCAAATGAAAAAAAAACTAACCAGAACATGTTCCCTGTGACAGAGTGCTCTTACACTGTAGCTGGAGGAGTAATCCTAGAAATACACATCCTGCCATATTTCACCAAGATTTGTTTTTCTCTGTATACTTCCACTTTTCAAAACCCCTAAAATAACCAAAGCAGTATGTTGCCATCACAGAACAACACAGGCACCATTACAACATCTTTAAAAAAAAAATTAACTACTCTAAAATTTGAGAGCTCCTTTGCTACCCCACAGTATATAATTTGCCCCTTTTCAGAGAAAAGCCTAAATAGCCACGCACGCAGCGCCATGAACTGATTCAGTTTAAGCAACCAACCCACAAGGGAAGGAGAATTATGAAACACCGCAAGAAGATCTGTTTGTGAAGCACCCGTGTCAGTGCTCAGTGTGAGTAAACTATACTTCTGGGACAGGTGCACATCTGGGAGAGCTCTTCTCTTGCCAGGATTTCCACCCGGATGGGAGGGAACTGCATTCCTTGCAGGTTTTCCATCCAAGTCTCCACTACCAACTGGAAATTAAGCCTGAGTCTCACTGCTTGGCGTTACTGATGAAGATACTGAGTACAAAGACGAGAGGGACCGCAAGGACACATGCAGACTAGCTTTAGGCAGTCTGGCAGGAACTGCATAAGGGACTAGAGCTACTCTACAGTGGTGGCTGTGATCTCCAGCAGAGACAGGAGAACAGAGCATGTCCCAGCCTTGTCTTTCTTCTCAGTTTCAGCCAACTGCCTATTTGGCACCAAAGTAGTGAGGTACAGGCATACTCTGCTCCACCGGTGACAAGGGCAGGGGAAAGGCATTCACCCCAGCAGAAGACAGAGGCGTCAGTAACAAGCCAAGAGTTTGGTGCCTGCCAAAAGGCTAGGAGGAGCACCCTGGAGTCCTGCATTTTAGCTATTAGGTAAGACCATCACCCTGGAATGCACACGCTTCACGGCTGGACCTGAAGGGCATCGGACCTATTCTCCCCACCCAGTCCCACATGAAGTTCAAGGGAGTCTGAATGCAGAAGGCAGCAGGGGATTTGGGGAAAGACTGAGCATCTCCTATAGCAAGCAGGATGACAGCAGATGCTAGCACAACGTGAGCTAAGAGCAAGTTATCTTGCTACATGGAAAGCTTCTAGCTTGCATTAGACAAGTCTGAGATGCACTCTTTAACCTTGGAGAAAAAAATAGTTTATTTATTCCATTGGCTTATTAGAGGAGATGGCCAAATAGAACAGCTAAAATGGGAAAAGTTTCCACAACCTGGGACAAAAAGGTCCTGGGTTTTAGGCAGTTTATGAAGAACCTGTGAGCTACCACTGCAGCATACTAAGGAACCTTGGCTCATCTGGAAAATGGATAGATTTAGTTCATTTTGAATGACAAGAACACTTATGTCCCTAGCCCCCATTTCCTCTCAGCACCTCTGCAGGCCCTCAATGTAATGTCACTCTGCAACAGCCACACTGCAGAACAGCCTATGCAAACTCCAGTTGTGCAAGCTGATACCTGGGAGAGGCAGAGAAGGAACAGAAGATCAATTTTTGCTCCTGGCGCTGCTGAAAACCTCAATTCGAATACAAGCACACTTTTGAGAACACCTGCACTTCTGCAGTTTGGGCTTGATGGGCAATACCCCTGGGGAATCTGTCCCTGGGCTCCAATGAGTACAGCTTAAAATTACTGTATTCCTCTACGTATAAACAGTGTCATTAGACTTGTACTTTTAAAAAATAAGATCAATCCAGGCCAGGGCCAGGCTCTGCAGATAAAGTAGTAGCTTATCTCTTATAAATATTTTTAATATTTTTTAATTACAAGTAGTCCTCACTCCAGGTAATGTAACTGACACAAAGTACCTGCACATACGCAGCCCCTAGACTTTCACAGAAAGCCCAGGAGCAACCACTCTATAAGAAAGGAATCCTACCTCACAGCAAAGTAGGGGAGGGGGCACATGGCCAAGACAGCCTTATGTGGGAGAAGAGTCATTTGGAGTAAATACAATTAAAAAAAAAGGGATTTCAAAAACCCTTCATATAAAGGATCAAGGAGGTTAAAGCAGAAAACTGGTCCAAAAAGATGTACAAGACTGTTGGAGACCAACAGAAAACTCTGCCAAAAAAACCCTTGCATTTAAATCAGAAATCAATGGCATCACACAATTCTGTTGTTAAAAAAAAAGGAAAGAAAAGTGGAAATCTGTGTAAAGATCAGCATTTATAAAGAGTTATCATTAGCTCCAGAGACCAGCGTAATTCCCATGAAGTCCTGATGGAAGGGGGCCTCCTGCCACAAAGAGTTTTGTTCCAGACGAGTCGTAGCAGTGGGTGTAAACAGCATTTGGGAAGAAATTTATGTCAGAAAAATAATTCCTCCAGGTTTCATCATGATTCTGTTAAAGGAAAATTTAGATTATTATTGTTGCCAAACAAACCCAAAACCTTGTTGCACAAAAGCAGAAGGTAGCTTCCAGAGCCTAAAAAGGGATCTTTTCTATTAATGCTCCCTGAAGCTTCAGCAGATCAGCTTGAAGATACCAGAGTTGTTCTGAAGCTTTTTCTGAGGACATTTGGGCCAAACATTGGAGGGGGGAAGGTGAAGGGAAGGGAAGATATCAAGTTTCATTAGTTTTTAAAGTTACATCACAATGATACAAAAGATAATAGAGAGAAGTTAGACAAAGCCATTAACTGCTTTATGATAACATACAGGAAATTGAACTCAAGTGCCTGCCATGGCATTACCTCAGGAAGCCACAGTTTCTAAAATTGCACACAATTAAATTAAATCTCTCTTACTTTGAGTACCACGTTAGAGTAGCATGTTTTTAAAGGAAGACAATGTATTTTGTGTTTGAGGTTCTGAAAACTAGAAGTTAGACTACATTCAAAAATATAAAGATATAAAATCTAGTTCATTTATGAATCAGTGCATAAGAAAAGTAGTCAGTATGCCTTATGCTCAAGCAACCAGCCATTCAATACCTTTTCATAAAGCTTTTGTAGAAAGCAATTCTGCAGCACTTCTTGCTTTTCATGATTACAGTTACCGGTTACATGATCACTGTTTTACTGGGATGCATTTCATACAATAGCTCCCATTACTACAAAAAGAACCAGTTCTCAAGCCCTCCGGCACTCCTGTGTAAAGGGTCTCCTACAGCTACAAGCTACTCACCAGCCAGCCTTTCCCAGTAGTCAACTTCAAAATTTCACTTCCTCCTAATTTCTGCTTCTGTCCATAGCAGGCGCGTGGGGGCTTTTCATCCAGGAACCTCTGGGCTCTGATATCATAAAACAATAAGGAACCTTGCCCCGTTCCCACTGTGATGATGTGCTCGTAGAAGCTCACCGATCGAATACCTGTCAAACAGAGAAGGGACATAAAACGCAGTAAGGAAGACGGATGCTTTGGCTCCACAGTGCTGCTGCTGCTTGATGTCTAATATTTTCTTTAAGAGGAACTACCTACTAGTATTCTCCACAACACATAAGTTTCCCCACTGCTGTGGAGCAGTGCAGATAAATCCCATTGATACTACTGAAACAGCAGCTCCAATTACATATACTACTTCCCTTCTCCTCTGAGGCCATCAGCTACACTGATGGTGCATAGTAAGAAGCTTCATTCTCAGTAGGCCCCAGCTCTGCCAGATAAGCAAAGATCATAAGCCATTTAGCAAAGAAGGTTATCAGAAGTAGTCAACATGGATTCACCAAGGGGAGATCATGCTTGACCAACCTGATAGCCTTCTATGATGGCGTGACTGGCTGGGTGGATGAAGGGAGAGCAGTGGATGTTGTTTACTTTGACTTCAGCAAGGCGTTCGACACTGTCTCCCATAACATCCTCACAGACAAGCTTAGGAAGTGCGGGTTAGATGAGAGGACTGTGAGGTGGATCGAGAACTGGCTGAACGGCAGAGCTCAGGGGGTTGTGATCAACGGCGCAGAATCTGGTTGGAGGCCCGTAACTAGCGGTGTTCCCCAGGGGTCTGTACTGGGTCTGGTCCTGTTCAATATATTCATCAATGACCTGAACGAAGGGATAGAGTGTACCCTCAGCAAGTTTGCCGACGATACCAAACTGGGAGGAGTGGCTGACACGCCAGAAGGCTGCGCTGCCATCCAGCGAGACCTGGACAGGCTGGAGAGCTGGGCTGAGGGGAACCAAATGAAATTCAACAAGAGCAAGTGTAAGGTCCTGCACCTGGGGAGGAACAACCCCATGCACCAGTACAGGTTGGGGGTTGACCTGCTGGAAAGTAGCTCTGCTGAGAAGGACCTGGGAGTGCTGGTGGACAGCAGGCTGATCATGAGCCACCACTGTGCCCTTGTGGCCAAGGCGGCCAACAGGATCCTGGGGTGCATCAAAAGGAGTGTGGCCAGCAGGTCGAGGGAGGTTATCCTCCCCCTCTACTCCGCCCTAGTGAGGCCACATCTGGAGTACTGTGTCCAGTTCTGGGCTCCCCAGTTCAAGAAGGACAGGGAACTGCTGGAGCAAGTCCAGCGGAGAGCCACAAAGATGATCAGGGGACTGGAGCACCTCTCTTATGAGGAAAGGCTGAGAGACCTGGGTCTGTTCAGCCTAGAGAAGACTGAGGGGGGATCTTGTTACTGCTTATAAATATCTGAAGGGTGGGTGTCAGGAGGATGGGGCCAGACTCTTTTCAGTGGTGCCCAATGACAGGACAAGGGGCAATGGGCACAAATTAGAACACAGGAAGTTCCACCTGAACATGAGGAAGAACTTCTTTACTGTGAGGGTGACAGAGCACTGGAACAGGCTGCCTAGAAAGGTTGTGGAACCTCCTTCTCTGGAAATATTCAAAACCCACCTGGACGCAGTCCTGTGCACCCTGCTCTAGGTGAACCTGCTCAAGCAGGGGGGTTAGACGAGATGATCTTCAGAGGTCCCTTCCAACCCCAACCATTCTGTGATTCTGTGATTTAGGATCAAGAGCAGCTTTGTTCTGTCTGCCACAAGCCTCTAAGTGAGCACACCATGAGCGAGTACATGGCAGCAGACAGAGGAAAGAATGTCACATTGGTTTCCTCCATGAGCTCACGCTCTATCTAGCTACCTGCCAAGCTGCGATAAGTGACTATGTGAGAAAAATTACTGTCCCAGCTGCCACCAAGTGCATTTTGCTGATCAACAGGCTAGTCGTAGGCAAGTATAACCATAATAATCACTAGTCACTTTGCTGCTAAGATAGATCAGGCTCTTAAATAATTTTGAAGCTATCCCTGCTCATATATTCTCACACAAGCACACCTTACTCTTTGTAGCTGGCACTTTTAGCACTTCACCCAGCAATGAAAACAGACTAGGAATCCTACAACCCAAGCACCATCATATTACACCAGAACAAGAGAAGTTACAACTTTCCAGTCCAAACAAAACATTCTAGCACAATTCAGTTATGCCATTAGATTGAGTAAAAGGAGTACATTTTGTTTTCACAAAATCTAAATCTGAAGCCTCAGCTAAACAAGGATCCTTTGGAAATAGTCTTGGAGAGATTCTGTATGTAGGAATTTGCAAAATGTCCTGTCATCTCATCTCTATTTATTGTGCAAGAGGTTTGTTCTGTGTAAGCACTCTTCCCCAAACAACTCTTTACGCAGATTAAACCCCGCCACATCTATGCTTTTCCTTCCTGCACAACATGACGCCAGGTTATAAACTCTAGGGCTTTTTAAGCCCTCTTTAAAGCACCACTGAATTACAGCCTAAACAAGCATTCAAACAGGAGGGGAAAAGAGTGAGTTATGCCAGCTATATCCACGTGCCAACTGCTGTCACCGTACCAAGTGGGACTGAACATCACAAAACTTGTAACATACTGGAATACACCCAGCAGGACACCTGACAGCAGACATCCGAGAGGTGTGGATGCAGCCAGGGAGTTTCCCCTTCCCATTTGTACAGAGTCCTAACTAGAAACACATCCTCATCCTTCCGCCTCCGCAACCTGCTGTTACATCCACAGCCACCAGCACCTGTGACACACATTTAGAACAGGCAAGGCCACACTGTCATGCTCCAGATGTGAGGTGAAGTCTTGGCTGCAGGCTTAATAGATGGGAAACCACTGTGCAAGTCTCACACCTGCTGAATTAGATTCACCAGATTCATATAAGAATCTCCACTTTAATTCAGAGAACTACAAATGCATCTGAGCAAGTTGGAGACATCTCCCCCCCCATTACAAGGGCCTGGCTCTGGCAAATACATGCAAAAAGCTTTAAGCCCTCTGCAATCAGCAAGAGCAGTCACTTGGATAAGAGGAGAAAGGCACAAGAGGGGACCTTCTCTTATTTTTGCTTCAAAAGTGCTCTTGACAAGCAACCCAGCAGAACACTTAACAGAAACAGGCGATGGAGTATGAAAGCAGATGGCATATACTTTTCAATGCAATTTATTAATAAAAACCTATAAAATGCAGAACAACTGTGAATCTTTCTCTAATCAAAAAAATTAACTGAAGGAATCTGTGATGTACCCACTACTAAGAGGATGTTTAGAACAGGCTTTCAAGAACAGCACTTCAAATCAGCTCGTAAAGGGCTGAAGTACCTCAGATTAATCATTCCCATCAAACTAAAAGCACCACCTGTACCTAGAACCAATCACAGTAAGCTCTCCTACATTCCCAGCACTCTACCACCTGTGGACCTGGACTATTTGGGTCAGCAAATTGAGTCTCACTCCTGAGATGCAGGGAGGCTCTACATATCCCAGAAGGAAATGAAGACGCAGTAGCGTGTCCTACACAAAGAGTAGACACAGGGTCAGTGCTGCACAAGCTCTGTCCACTACGTTAACATCGCCGCCTTCAGGATATAAAGTCAAGGACACACGACATCGCACTGCATGCCAGCCAAGCAGAAAGCAGTTGCTCTCGCAGATCAAGAACTAGAGTCCAGGGCCTGCACTTCCCTGTACAGCTGCTAAGAAAAGCAACACTTACAAGATGCACTAAAAAGCATTAGCTACCTTCTCATGTAGAGCAGTGTGCTGGTTTTGGCTGGGATGGACTCAATTCTCTTTATAGTAGCTAGTATGGGGCTATGTTTTGGATTTGTGCTAAAAACAGTGTTGATAATGCAGAGATGTTTTAGCTGTTGCTAAGTAGTGCTTACACTAGTCAAGGACTTTTCTAGCCTCCCATGCTCTGCCAGGTGCACAAGAAGCTGGAAGGGGAGGGGACACAGCTAAAATTGTTGATCCAAACTGGCCAAAGGGCTATTCCATACCATATGATGTCATGCTCAGTATATAAATGGTAGGGAGCTGGCCGGGGGGGATCGCTGCTCAGGGACTGGCTGGGCATTGGTCAGTGGGTGGTGAGCAGATGTATCACCTGGGGTTTTTTTTTTTCTATTTTGTTTTGTTTTCTTTCTCTCTCTTGTTGTTTTTCTTTTCATTACAATATTATTATTATTATCAATACTATTATTATTATTATTATTTCTATTATGTTATTTTAGTTATTAAACTGTTCTTATCTCAACCCACAAGTTTTCTTACTTTTGCCCTTCTGATTCTCTCCCCCATCCCACTGGGGGGTGGGGGGGGTGAGTGAGCAGCTGTGTGGTGTTTAGCTGCCTGCCAGGTTAAACCACAACAAGCAGACAGGATTACACTAGGTAAAAACCACCCCCAGTTCCAGTCTAAGTGACAACCTTTCTCTGATCTGCTTTTGTATACAACACTAACAATCTGAAGGTAATGTGGACATTCAGCAGGTACATTCGGAAGCTGAAAGCACATTCAGGTAACACTTCAAAGCACTTAAAAGTCAACCCAGATTTTAGTCCACAAATCAATAAACAGCCTACTTTCTAGAGGTGCTGCACCGCTCCAAGTCTCAGTGAGATCAACAGAAAGTTGAAACGCTCGGTATCTTGGGAATTAATATTACTTAAGTGCCTCCACAACCATGCAAAAGAAAAAGATCCGCCTACTATGCAGAACAGAAAACAGCATTGAACAAAGGCTTTCTCCAGACACGAACTAGTGCCCCAGAGATACTGCCTACACATAGATCATCCCCCCAGCAGAGACAATCACATGCTCAAGGCAGAAGCTTTCAGCCACCAGCCACCACTGGGCACCACACTCCTGTGTCTTGGTATTTCTTCCCTATGATACTGAAGGGTGACAGCATTAGAACCTCCACAGAGCCCTCACTGACAGGGGGTCAGGACAAGGGCTGTTGCTGGTAAGATGTTCAGGTGACAACATGAGGTGGTGAAGCACCTTTTCTCATATTATAGAAACTTCTCCCGTATCTGAAAGAAGCAGACCCTGACATTTATCTAGACAGCACTGTTCAAACTCCAGTAACCACATAAGTAAAACTTTCCTAATCCTTGCCTGCATGCATTCTCTTTTGATAACTTGCCCAATGAAGAGATGGATGCCTAGAGCCAAGCTAAATAAGGACTGCAACTTACTAGTCTGGGATTAATATGGTTTAAAATGGGCATCACAGCACAGTGCCTTCTCACGCTTGAAAATAAATGGTATGGGAAGAAGCTTGTGGGACCATGCACCCTGCAAGCCCTCATGCTTGGCCCTGGTGTAAGGTTCAATTGGACATACTGCATCCACATCAGAAAAGGAAAACAGCACTCAAAAAAAAAAAAAAGTTTGCAGATTTAAGAGTGAGCTTTTGTATATTTAAAGCAAATATGCATTGAAAATTAAGAGTCTCACTCATGGCTTTAAAATTACAAAGCAAGCATTCCCTCACAGTACAGACTCCCAATATGATAGCACAGAGCATACAACACGTTATTTTTCCATTCCCAGAGAAAAATGGAAGAATAGACAGTAGTAATAGTGGTATGAAGACTGGATTTGCTTTGAGATGAAGTGAAACAGAATAAGACACAGTAAAAAATAAGTAGAAGTAAAATGCACACTTAAAAGTTCAGTAATATTTGGATGGTGTACTATTTAGTTGATCATAAAAGCACTAATGTTGTCTATCATTAGATTTCAGAGTTGCTTTTAAGTTTGGTTTGTTGGTTGCTCAAGGAATACCATCATAAAAGCAAAACCTATATATACTATTAATGATTTAGTCTATCACATGAAAAACCCTTCCTGTTTATTAAAAGTTTATCTTACTGCAGTCTTAATAGCTACTTCTACAAGCAAACCATTTGAAGCACCCTTTGACAAGTTTCTTACCACTGCCTCGTTCTTTGGAACAGACGGATTTGACATTGTGAGAAGGCTGCCTGGGATCCAGAAAGGAGACATGTGCCTGTGATCCCACTGCATACACTGACCACTCCTGACCATAAGCCAAACACACATTCTCCCTGCAGTATGGCAACTTTGTGGAAAGTAACTGGAAACAGAGAAAGACAAATCAACACATTATGAGAAAAGAGCAAAATGTTAATAGAACAATTCTGTAAGCTATGTTCAAGGAAGTTGCAGTGAAAAAAAACAAAATGCAGCTAAAAAATAAGTTTGGCACAACAACAGAACTTTAAGAGAAAAGCAACAACCTGACCCAGAGAAAAAAAACCTGAAGGAGACTGGATGCCTTATCTGCACCAAACCAAGACGATAAAGGCTGAAGCCAAGTATTATGCAAAGAACAATGGACATTTTGGTAAATTGTTTTACATCTTTCTAAGCTGCTGTTATTTCTTCAGCAGGTATACACAGACATCAGCTCTCAGCTGAAAAAGCTTACCTCATACGCTAGCATAGATATGTCTGGGTTTGACCTGCAATTACACTTAAATAAGTGCAACTTCCTTTATGAACACTGCTAATCAAGTATCCATCATACTCTATGGAATGGTTCACTTCAGCTCACCCAGAACTGGCAGAAAGTTAAGAGCACCTCCCACCCTCCAAAATAAGGGGAGTTTCTCTCCAAGTTCCAATTTTTAGGACATTTCATTTTACATAAAGCTTTTAAGTGTTTTACAAACACTGCTGCTCTTTCTTCAAGCATTTGAAGGAGATGAAGAATAGTGAACAGCCTTAACTGCTAGGGAATTTTTGAAATTTTACACCAACAAACAGAAAAGCACCTTTGATAGTGTGTGCTCTGCTTTCCAAAGATGAAAANATGGTTCACTTCAGCTCACCCAGAACTGGCAGAAAGTTAAGAGCACCTCCCACCCTCCAAAATAAGGGGAGTTTCTCTCCAAGTTCCAATTTTTAGGACATTTCATTNAGAGAGAGAGAGAGAGAGAGTGTTAGTTTCTGTATTATAGATGTCCTTACAAACTCATACTCTACTAGGCAGGCTGCGTACTCCAGATTGAACTCATGCATAATCCTGTACATGCTTATCAAGATAAATTTTCATTTTATATTGATCTTGATAGAATGCAATATAGCACAAAGGTGCCAGGTAGAATAAGAATTAATAAAACTGTAAATAACCAAAAATAATTTTCAAAAGTATAGATCTTGTTAGACAATCAAATAATGCATTATTAGACAGTACAAGCTGGGATTGGCAATTCTCTACAGTAGCTCCCACACTGATTCTGACCCTGAAGTAAACATTTATTTCCAGGCACTGAAAAAGC
>WAAD01038281.1:47829-63742 GCA_013389945.1 Fregata magnificens | reverse complement strand
TAAGTCTTCTCTGTAATTTCAGCACATGGGGAGTTTCAAAAATGTCTTTACCCTACCATCCACCCCCCACATCTCATGCAGGAAGGGAGAAGACAAGAGGAAGAACAGGGGCGATTTAGAAAAACAAAAGTAGTTTAGGGCAAGTCAAACTAAGTGAAAGGGAATTTTACTCTACTCACATACGGGGGTTTTTTTTAGTTTTTTTTTTTCCTTTTTTTCTTTTTAACTCTAATCCTAAAGGCTTCATCTATTATTAAGGAAAAAGGATGCAAGTGTTTTTAATTATGTGAATGTATCTGAAGACTTGCTAATGACTTCCTTTATCAGGTGTAACATGGTAGCCTTCGACAGCTCCTTCATCTCTCTGAGGACAGAGACCCAAACAGATTAATTATTCAGAGAAGTCTTGAGCCTCAAGGGGACATAGCTCCTTCCCCAGGGAAGGAATCAGCTGGCACCTTCTTTGCAATGCATAAGCATTGAATTCACCACCACCCCACCCCAAAGATTTAGGACAAGTAGATGCTTCTCATCACAGCACTGTCACCTGTAACATTCTTGATGACTCTCAGCTGCTCTATGAAGATCTCTCAGGGCTTGGCTTTACTGCCTAGAAGCCTCTTCCATTCCTGATCCTCAGAGATTTCAGACTTTTGCCTGAAGAACTACAGATGTTATTCCACTTGGAAATCTCATTTGTCTTACTGGTGAGGTCTATTCTATACTGATCACATATATCCCTCTCCTACAGCCTTTATGATTAAAAGCTAACATTGCAGTCAGGAAAAGAATCTGAAAAGAAGAAAGAGGAAGATTTAAAGGTGACTAACTCCCTGCAAAGCACAAGAGGTTAAAAAAAGTTAGGAGAACTCATTATCTGTTTAGAGATACACTTAGAAGTAGTTCAGCTCTACATCCACCACACTATCTGCAGATTAAAATCATTTGTTTGCAGCCCTGCAGAAGGCTAATAGTCACTCACTGCTTGGGCTGTAAGAGCAGTTCTATGACAATCGCTGACTAGGAAA
This sequence comes from Fregata magnificens, assembly GCA_013389945.1. Classification (NCBI taxonomy): domain Eukaryota; kingdom Metazoa; phylum Chordata; class Aves; order Suliformes; family Fregatidae; genus Fregata; species Fregata magnificens. The sequence goes on along the minus strand of WAAD01038281.1, from coordinate 62,714 downwards.
AGCAATGCAGTAACCCAGAATCTTTTTTCCCCCCCTTATCATTACATTCTGTATACATAACTAACTAGTTTGTGTAGTAAGAGAATGCACTTGGAGAGTCTTGTATCCTTTTGCAAACAAAGGAGAAGTGGGTAGTGGATGAAAGCAAGCGGTCTCATTGTTAAGGCTCTGGAGCACTGCCCTGCAGAAGGCTTACTGGTTACTTCAGGCAAGAATCACCTGGTGTCACACACAGCGTCTGAATACCAGTGATCTGAATTGCAGGACTGCTGAATGTTTGTGAGCACAAACAAGAACAGACTTGAGACTGAAATAATCTCAAATTTAAGTACTCTAGAACATAAAGACAGAGGTTTTTTAAATATACATTTAATACATGATGCTAGAGACACATAATAAGTTAAGAGCTTTTCAGCTGGGCTACAATTGAACTTGTTCGCTCACTCCCATTTTCATAGGGAAGACTACTGTATCCTTCTGGTATATTAAAAGAGATTCCCCAACACAGCAAAAAAACAACAGGAGTAAATCACTATTATTTCATGCCAGGCTTACTTGTATCTCGGAAGCTTGTTATTAACCCTACACAAGAAGAGTAGCACTCAGTTAACACAGCAGATCCTCGTCACAACAGAACAATTCCTAGAAAGATATATCAATACAATTCACAGGCAACTTAAATACCAGCCCTTAAAATAGGAATGATTTGATTCTCCAGCTTGAATCTTCCTTGATATATACACGCTTTCTTTCAAAGACACTATTAACACGAATATGCCAGCAAGTGTAAACTTGCCTGAAGACAACATTCTTTCTACAAGTATTTTTATCTGAAAACCTGAGAAAGCAATAACTCCTTCAGAAATAATATATAACTAGTATAATCACTAGCTTTATATTCTGGAATTAAATTTTTTTTGTATTTGTGTAACTGTTAAGCAGTACTGAATTTAAGTAGTTCCACTGAAAGCTAAAACCAGGCTAGTGGGTTATTTTGTTTGTTTTTTCTCACGTTCACAGAACAATTGTAACTGGGAAAGGCTACTTGATTTCATTTCAGGTCTCTGTGGGATTTAATTATCTTTTTTAAAAAGAGAAAGAAAGAAGCCACTCAAGGTTAAAAAGCCTTTTGGAAACTTTAAATAGGAAGGAAATAAAAGCAAAGTGAAAGTTTAATTCATTCATCCTGATTGGCACCGACAAGTTTTCATGAAGTTTTCTTTGTACCAATTTCTAAATTTTGTTTGCACAAAAGGGCAGGAGGAATTGAGCAGTAGTTTTACTATTTGTTATGCTTTTATTACAGACCTGCAAGTTTTATTTTGATCGGACACTGGTAAAAAGAGCTACAGCAATACAAGGCATACATATGTGTTTTACAGGAGAAAAAAAGAAAGTGAGTGTCAGCGAACTTGCCTCCTTCCACTCCACAGCCAGCAAACACCTTCATTTTTTTTCTAGGCCAGGACTCTCAACTTGTTCACCACAAACCAGCCCTCCCCATGGCACTTGGGCCACACCTTTCCTTGCCACTACCTAAACCATCTACATACCAAATAAACCATCATTAATGCTATGGGATCTTGTCAGCCACAACAGGACCCATACCCACCCACCCAGCATCTCTGTCCTGGTAAGTGTGCAACTAAGGTTGCTCTTGATGCAGCAGACCCACGTTCACTTCTTTGCAAGTCCCTGCCTTTCTGAGCTGAGCTGTCCCGCAGGACACAGTGGGTTTCAGCATTCAGGAGGAGGAATACAGGCATGTCCACCCACACCTTGCTGAGTCAGCTTTTCTAAGCACAGCCACAAGGAGCGATAGCAAGAGAAGCAGCCCTCTCCTTCATTTTTCTCAACTGTTCAACTGAGCAGTGCCTGGGTGAGCAACAACTGTCTCCTCCCAGGCAGCAGCTGGGTGGAACTGCAAAGGATGAGGAGGGACAAGGACTAAGGCCACAAATTCCCTGTCACTGAACACTGGGAGATTCTGAGCTTCCGCATAGCCAACAGGCGCTTCATGAACAGAACAGAAGCTCCTTGTTGAACCCTCTCACAACCCCTCTCCACAAGCATCGGCCCATCTCCCTTCTCCCAGCACCCCTCCAATAGCTCCAGAAGCCTGATGCAGCTTAGGGACCGGCACATTAGCATGCCAACTTTTTGCTTTGCAAGATGGCCAGCACTACCAGAAGACAACCTGCAGCTGGAACTCTCCTCCACCCCACTAAAAAGCATAGAACAAATGTTGCTTCTAACTAATAAACTAAACTAGGAAAAAAATCAGATTTCAGAGACAGAACGACCATTTCTGAGACCATCCTGCTCACATGCAGATCTACAGGACACCTCTGAAGTTCTCCAGATGTTCCAAAACATGTGGTAAGAGCAGCCCTATACTTTTTCCAAATGCTTCTTATTGACAGCAATACTGGGACAACTAGCATTATGAAACCTTGTGGGATAATTATCTCTGTTGATAGCACTATTCCTTGCAAATAAGGGAGTGGTGCTGGCATAGGCTATGGGCACCATAATTATCAAAGTCAGTTTCCTACAGATTTACATCAAACAGTTGAGGACTTTGGTATATAATGAACTGCAAACTCCAATTAAGTTTTTCCCATGGTTGGGATATGTAATGAAAGCCTCTCCTCTGCATGGATCCATGGCTGTCTGGAGCGCAAGACCACACATGCTCTCTCCCACAGTCCAAGCACTGTGGCAAGTTCCTACTTTCTACGAGTCTTGTTGGAACCTACTTGAGTACTTTGGAGATGATCAACAAGTTTTGAATCATTTGTGGGATGGCTTGCTACACAAGCTTTTTTGTTTTGTTTTGTTTTTTAAAAGGAATCAGGCTTAGCCAGTGGCAAAGAGTACCTGTTATTTAGGACAAGAGCTCTAAAAATCTTGACATGTGCCTCGAAAAGTTAGACTTCAACTCAGGGAAGTTATCCCCAAAATTAAGGGGAATATTCACCAGCTACCAGACACAGAAGCTGCTGCATGTAGCTGATTTTTTTTTTTTAACAATGCTATGAAAATACAAACTGTCAAAAAACTTAAATACTTCTCCATACCTATGCAACCTACCTCCTAAAAGACTACAAACTGAACAAGTCATAATTTTCACACATAATATTTCCTCTGGACAAAAAGGAGTGATTTCACTTTGCTTTCCTCACCTACTGCTAACAGTTCTATTGCACACCTCATCATTTTTAGATGCAAACCATCCCATTTCATAGACGTAGCTTTGAACAGATGACATGCTACAGTTCATTTGTTACCATAGCTCTAACGGCTGAGAGAAAGCACACCTTTGCTGCACTAAACAATAAAGCTGCAGAAGTATCAGCAACAGCTTTCACTGTGAAGTCAGACTTGACTGAACTTTTCCTTTTAAGTACATTCCAATTCCTTGTTTGGTATCGTTCAGTAGTATATACTCAGCATGTATCAAAAATTCAGTTTGTGCTTACATCGAATTTTTACCATCGCTGAACTAGTGTGGGCCAACATTGCTGCCAAAAGCAACAGTCCCACCTTTCATTTGCTATTTTGTTCCTGCTACTCTCCCTGGTTCACACGAAGGGGAAACAAAACCAGATCTATGCTTTAAATTTAGTTTTAAACCACATCAATTCCTCACTCTCCAGTTCACTGGAAAGCCACAGAAGCACTGACATCAGCAACCAGGGAAAAATGGCACAGAGGGCAGGAGAGATTCCTTTGGAAGCATTGCAAGTCTACAGTTATCCTGACGTCTACAACATTAGAAGTCTGAAGACACATTATTCACCTTCACAATATCCAGCCCCAGAGCGTTTCACAACTGTATGCTGAAGTCCTAACTAACTCGAAAGCCCTCTTCTGCTGAAGCATCCAACATTTAGTCCCTTGAACACAGATTCAAAGGAAAAAAGCCACATGCTAGTTTATATCAAAACGCAAACAGAAAGCTTCAACATATGCAACACTGACAACAAGTGAACTTGTGTCTCCTTTTATATAATATCACTGCCAGTATTTCATACTCTTTATGCCACCCCCCCCTTGTATCATACTGAACAATTCATTTTGTATCTAGGAGAACTGATGTACTATTTCAGCAAAATAACTTGAATCGTTTGGGATTTTTGGTTTTTGTTTTGGGGGTTTTTTTGGTTTTTTTGGGGGGGTGTTGGGGTTTTTTTGTTTTGTTTTTTAAAGACAGTATTTATTCCAGATACATTTTTCTGTATCAGACCTTCATAAAACAAGCAGTTGCTGTCTGCCAATTATCTGAGAATTTCAGTGACATACGACAGTGAAGTTATTCTCCAACTTAATCTTCTTGGGAAGTGTTGCCAAATAGGAAAAGCAGAGATAAGTAGTACTTCTGTACCAACAGGACAGCACTGGTTTATTTTCTCCTTTGTCTCAGAAGCAGCCTCCACCAACAGGGGTATTGTTAATCGTCATCCTGTTCCTGTGGTGAAGTTTTGGCAATGAACGCAAGACTGCTTCTTGAACAGTATAGTGCCTCACAGATGACTACAACAGATTACAAAAAAACCCATTTAACATTGAAGTTTCTTGGGGGTTGGAAGAAGGATACTGTTGTCCTCGTCATCATCATCCCCCAGCACTCAAAAACTCGTTCTTCAGAGGTAGCTCAACAAGCCTAGGCTGATCAGAAGGTTCCCTTCTGTCTTCCAGAGATGCACTTTCCCCATTGCATCGCATGTACCTTTGGCAAAGTGTACAGGTGCTTCCTGATCACAGAACGACAGAAAAACAGGGCTAGGTGGAACTTCAAGGAGTCACCTCGTCCACCCCCAGCTCGAAGGCTTGATCCAGTTCATCCACAACATTTCCGTTTCAGGTAGTCCAGAAAATCCAGGCCTCCCCACCTTATTTCAACATCTTTACAGTTAAAACTCTCCCCATGCATGCAGCGAGGGAGATTCAGGCCAAAGCAAGTCTCCTGCACTTCCTGCCAAATCCAAAGAACGTAAACAACCTGTTCTCTTTTCCTTTCCACAGCAGGCTCACGTGCTAGAAGATTTGATTCCCATCTGATTTTTTGTTTCTGAAGGAAAACATTTTAAGAAATTACAGCAGCAAACTAAAGTAGCCTGAAGTAGAGTTTTTGTTACTACTATAGCAATGAGTAACTCATGGGTAAGCAAAGTGCTTCCATCCTTTGAGTAGTAAGAGCCACTGATCCAAGACCTTTGGTTTATGCAACCTTGCAGGAAGTCCTGAATGAAAGACAGAGTCCCTCCTCAGACTCTGCTGTCTAAGACATCTGTATAGGCATAAATGCTTCCCAGTCACTACCAGTAGTACAGCTTAATAAAGCAGTCTTCCTGCAGAGCAAGAAAATCCAAACCAGCAAGTTCTAAAGTCCCAAATAATCTCATCTCTTTCCCCAACTAAAAGCAATGTTTTTGCATCTGTGAACTTGACTATCCTTGAGAAAGGTATGTTGGAGTAGTTAATTGTGGCTGTAATCAGCTTTTTTTTTTTCTGAGATAAATATTTGTTCTTACAATTTGCATCTGTGAAGTCATTTTACTCTTATAAAACACTTTAGGAAGTATTCCCTTCTCCAGTACTTTTGGAATACTCGTTGGCATAGTGATCAATCCTGTGTGTTCACCACAAGCGTTCTGTTCCCCAGCACCAAATTTTAGCACTACCTGCACAGCTTACTGCTACCTGGACAGCCCTAGAGCCTTCAAAGAGGTTGCAGTGGTTCAGTGAAATGCAGTCTGACCTGATAACCCCCATAGTTATTAGGCAGATTTTTTAGAGAAGGCTGATTTGCATTGCTGGCTAGTGATTAGGGGTTATTTTTAATTTTTTTTTTCAACTACCCTTCAAAAGTTGTTCCTAATTGCCTCTGCTACCATTAGGAACCTAGCAGTCAGCTTGACCAAAAGCTGTATACTGTGCTTATGGTGCTTTTATGTTCAAAAACAGCCAGCCTCTTTCTGATCAGACTCAGAAGTGTGGATTAGCTGAACACATGGCTAAAAGGTTATGCAAACCATAAAAAAAAAAAAGTCTTTCCGAGGAACCTACAACAGGTCAGATAAGCTAGAACCTACCTCCTTCCTTCACAAGGTATACAAATTAAGTAGAACCTTATCTACTGAAAACACCACAAGAAATCACATGTGAAGTAGCTGGGGTTCTCCAGGGTGACCTTACTTCTCCCTTGGTGTTCTGGAACAGAACTGGTTGCTCTTCTGGTTCGTGGGAAAAAAGCCTATTTCTGGCTGCTACAGCCTGTTCCTGTTCCCCCCCGCCCCCGCCAAGTGATGAAAGGATCTGGTACACTACAGTTCAGATTAATTCATAAGCTGCTTTTTGAACTATTCCACTCCACACATTCCCTCCGCTGTCAGCAGGACTACCCCACTATTGTAACAACTGGAACATAATAGTGTTTGTTTTAGGAAGAATATTTATAGAAAATACAGCTGACTAATCCTCATGCATGTTTAGCTTACATAACAGACAATTCAAGAAAATATACACCTGATCTATATTAACTTCATCCTATACAAAAAGTTAAAGGATGCTGTTGGCTTGCAAATACCAAATCAATCGCGTAAGAACTGCTTTTAACCAGCTTTATTTACACTACACATCCAGTTTCCTTCAAAAAGTCCCAAACCTCTCTGCTATTTTGATAGTCTCCCCCTCACTGATGTGAGCTGGGGGGAGGAATTATAGAGCAGGAAAATACAGAAGCAAAGTAGCAAAAGCAACCAGTCTCAAAGTGAGGGGCACGGGATAAAGCTGGGGCTTTATTACTCTAACTACTTGTAAGATAAGACAAGTGAGATCCAGTTATGAGCATAGTTTTGACACTCATGTAAATTAGCTGATATTTCTTCTGGGGTGGGAGGAACTTACTCTAGAAACTTCTTACAACTAACTCTCTTTGACCATATTTTTCTTAGCAAGTGGTTTGTTACTCACCCCAGATTATTTTTCTGGAAAGTAATTTGTTACTTCTGCTTTTGTGAAATGAAAGACAGCAGACCCTTGCCACCACTTTTGAAAGATGTAAGTTTCTGCAGAAGTTTCAATTGGCATTGTAAGCTTAGTTTAATTAAATAAATTCAAGATCTTCAATTGCATGTGTTAATGACAATGTGGAAGTATTTCAAGAGGCAGTAATGGAGGATATTTGCTGCATAGGCTTCTGCAAGACAACTACATAAGCAGCACAAGAGTTTGATTAAAAGCTAATACTCTAGAAGAGCTTCAGGGAGCATACTGATGCAGACTTCTAGAGCACCAGGATAAGCTTCAATTAAAGCAGTCAAATAACCTGACAGTTCCAAACAACTGAATAGCTGAAAACCTATATAGGCAGCCCAGTTAAGCACTACAGCCAGAGAAAGGAATGATTATAGTCTCACCTACAACACAGATTTCTTAGAAGCCATCCATAACCATGATACTAGTGAGGAAAAAGAGCAGCTACCTTTAACAGGGAAAAAACCCACTAAACCCCACATTTAAGATACTATTATACCAATTCCAATATAAGTAATATGCCAAAAGAGCATTAGAATGCAAGTGGTTTTCCTTTTAGAAAGCAAAGGGCAAGTAAGGGAATCTGTTCTTTCACATAATGACTTCCTTAAGAATCCTCATTTCCAACATTTTACTGCTCCCCCCAGCATCCATTTAACAAGGAGGCAATTTTATTCCGTGCTTTAAACCCATCTCCAAAGCTGTCAACTAAAACCATTCACCACTGCATAAAACCAACAATGCTAGCACACAGCAAAATACAGGGTATAAACTAATCAAGTTCATTTCAAAGCATGCTTTCTACTCTAGCTAAAAGAGCATAAGAGGTAGGCACTGCACCATCTTTAGAGAATCTTCTTTCCAACCCTAAACCTCTCATACTATAGAGGAAATGCTATTCATCTGAGAACTATCTATAATCTAGCCAAATGCCACTGAAATTGTTTGATAGGGCATTTTGTTAAACTAAATGCAGATAGATACGATAGAAAGCAAGATCTAGCTTTTACTGCATTCAAAACAAGTCAACACAAACACAAAATCTCTTTCAAAGGAAAGTACTATGCACAGCTGAGTTTTGGTGCAAAGAGAGAAAGTAGTGAAGGAGGAAGACTGTTTATCCAGAACACCGGAGGCTTAGGATCCACACACTTTTGTTTGGAAACAATTTACAATCTTCTCTTAAATACCAGGTTAAAAAAAAAAAAAAAGGCTGAAAGTTTTGAAATTAAGACAAATTAGACTTCATATAACGCAAGGGGACAAGAGACCTCAAAACACACCTGCCCTGACATACCAAACATGCTCCCAACCCAGGTCTTTGTGCTCCATATATGCTTGAAGGTGCAAAAGCAAGCTGTTCAAATTCTAGTCTGAGGAATGACTAGTAATAACACCGTGTCACACCTGAAACTTCACTACATTAAACATTATGGAGAAACTATATTTGATTCAAAGGACCATTTGGGCCATTAAAAAAAAATATGCACAATTCAAACAATTCATTTCCTAAGCAATCAAATGCTTTCCCTAAAACGCTATCAAGGACTATTTGACAGTTCACATTTTCATAAGAAAAAGTGATAGCTTTCTTACAACTTCAGTTATCCTTCAAATACAAGCAGTTGTAATATCATTTTTGTGATTCCACAGACAAGAAGTTCCAGGATGTCTGTTACTTACAGCTGTTTCAAATACTCAAGCATGACAAGAATCTTCTCAGGTTCATTCCAGTATCATTTAGCACAGAGGAAGAGATAGAATTTGCATCCATTTTGTGATTATAGGTGTGATCTCACAGGCAATGTACTGAATAGAAAGTGAAGCACTCAACTACTGTATCCCGACCTGCAACATCTGTATCAAATCCTATCAAGTTTAACACCCCTTTTAGTTTCCCAGGGAAAAGACAGTCTTACAAATGCACAGTTCCCTGTTCAATCTGCTTAACACAATCCCAAATGTTTGCCTCAGAAACAGAAAATAAAGAATTGGGTTTCCTTCTTTGTAGCACTTGGAGGCATTACTGCCTCTCTGACTGAACACAGCAGCTTCCTTAATATCACTGGTGCGGCATTATCATCGACTGCTACAGCGGCGCAAACAGTCAAAGGCAATATAACCTACTGCACAGCCTGCTCCAAGCAGATGTAGAGCTGGTAAATAAAGAGAAAACCGAAAGAGTTACCCTTCTGCCTTCTAGCACCCAGCAAGATCTAGAAGTTGAAAGTTTCAGATGGAGGTTATTTTAGAGGGCTGCTGTGCTACCACCTAGTTGGACCAGATGTACCAACCTAGCTGGGAATCATTCTGTGGTTACGTTTAGCATGTAGTATTCAGTGTGAGCTATTGTCAGAGGTTCCTGCTTTTAATTCTTATTCTCCAAACAATATAAAAAAAGAAAAGAATAGGCATTCTATGAGGTAGATGTAGAAATAAAACCAGTGAGACAAAGAACACACAGAAGGCTGGAAGAAGAACTGTACAGCACTAGAAGTCTGGAGAGCACCATGAAGCAATGCAGCATCACACCTAGAACAGCCAGCAAGGAAGCTAAGCAGTACCTATTCTTTGGCAACAAGTGTGTTATGTGCCCTAAAAACCATACAAGATAAATTATTCTTCATGACCAGTTTTAAAGAACTACCTGAAACCTACCAGATCAGTGCGTGTACAGTAAGTACACAAGCATCACAGCACAGCTGAAGCTGTGGGGTTTTTTTTAAAAAGTCTTAATAAACCAGAAATTAACGGTGCAGCAATGCAGAGATCTAGACTTCAATGTATCTTCATCAGACTTAAAACACCCTGACAACTTACTAATTCAGAGCAACCTTGGGTGTTTGCTTTTATCATAATCTATAACAAAGTTAATCAGTCACCTCTAGCCAGGAAAAGGTTTTGCAAGGCTGTGAAATGTTTACTGCTGATCAGCAAAACTAATTCTGATCTATATAGCTTTATGACAGTAAAGTGTTTCAGTTTTACACTTTTTCTTCCCTTAAGTGGGCTTCCCAAAAATGTTACCTCAAATAAACATTGAGCCTTTACAGGTGTCAGAACACCATCACAAGTTTTAAGAATTATGAGGTATCTGCATGCGCTTACTGAGAATGAAACAAAGTCACAGAAATGATGTATTCCTAAGGTTTTTCATTTCTAGATGCTCAGAGATTCTGATCTCTAGAAGAAACTCACTATACAGCTTCTTGCAGCAACTGCTTGAACAAGAGATTCTGCACTTCTATTGTCTTCAGATGGGAAAGTATGCCATTCTCAGTGATGCAGCAGGACACATGTTTTGTGCAAGTTAACTACACAAGACTGTGTTTAAATACAGATGCAACGATTGAAACCCTAAAGCCATGCTGAAGGCTCTATAGAGGTCAAGTTTCTTGGAGGACCAAAATTTTCACTTAGTTTATTTGCAGTGCTAATCCAGCCTGCCTGCTTCTGGTTACATACTCTACAAGCTGAAGTTTCACAAAATTTGCATTTATACATTCCAACAGATATTAAGTAATGCGCACAAGTGGCACAACAGTTTGTAGAACAGAAAACAAGTTTAAAACCACATATAGTTCTCCCTCAAATTTTTTTCCTTTGGAAATCCAGCTCTTTTTCTTAGCCAAAACCCACAAAGACAATCAGCACACTGTTACTATTTTTGTTCACCAGCTTTCAAAAACAAGCCACCCCATATGCTTCTCTTTATTTATCTAGATTTCTTTGATTTTAAAGGCAAGGAAGCCCTATGGGGCAAACCGGACCAAGAAAACAGAGGATCTGTTTAAAGCAATGTTTCCCAAAGTACAGGCTATAATTCCAAACAGCATTACAGAACTTAGAAGTAGTATTTGCAAGCCAAATGGAAATTCAGCTGTAGAAATGAAGCTCATGAGCCCAAGACTGAAATTGGAAGTGGATTCCACAGCAAAGCATGTCTGAAGAGACCTAGTTCAGAGACACAGAAATCAAGTAACTGATTACAGCTGGCTGACTCAAGAGATTCCCTTTTGCCTTCAAGTTTTTATACCTGACACCACTCTCCATAAGGGCACCATGGCCATGATACGCTGTTTTCAACTGAATAGCAGAGTAGTATGATGTTAAGAAATTTTGCATCCCACTCCCCTGACAGTGCTTGAGGATGCACAAGTACGTACATAATCCATCTCCTTCTTATGTGGGTTTTGTAGATACCCAGATTCTTACCTCTTCTCCCTCGCCCAGCTAAAGATACTGCATATGCATTTTAGAAAATAAAGAGCACATTCCCTTGCTATTCTCGCAATACTTTAGCATTATACCCATAAGAATATCTATAAAGGTCTCCCACAACTGTTTTACTTTCCTCCTACAGCCCTATCAAAAACAGAGGAAGGAGCTATACCATTTGCTTCTATTATGTAGAAATCGCTCAGGTGAAAGATGCCATCGCTCTACCACCTTGGAGGGTAGCAGAAGATAAGAATGATGCACAGAAACACTCACACCCCAGCAAGTGTGCCCAGGTGGCCAAGAAGGCCAACAGCATCCTGGCTTGCATCAGGAATAGTGTGACCAGCAGGAGTAGGGAAGTGATCGTGCCCCTGTACTCGGCACTGGTGAGGCCGCACCTCAAATACTGTGTTCACTTTTGGGCCCCTCACTACAAGACAGACACTGAGGTGCTGGAGCGTGTCCAGAGAAGGGCAACGAAGCTGGTGAGGGGTCTAGAAAACAAGTCTTATGAGGAGCGGCTGAGAGAACTGGGGTTGTTTAGTCTGGAGAAGAGGAGGCTGAGGGGAGACCTTCTCGCTCTCTACAACTACCTGAAAGGAGGTTGTAGTGAAGCGGGTGTTGGACTCTTCTCCCAAGTAACTAGCTATAGGACAAGAGGAAATGGCCTCAAGTTGCACCAGGGGAGGTTTAGATTGGATATCAGGAAAAACTTCTTTACCGAAAGAGTGGTTAGGCATTGGAACAGGCTGCCCAGAGCAGTGGTGGAGTCACCGTCCCTGGAGATGTTCAAAAACCATGTAGACATGGCACTCCAGGGCCTGGTTTAGGAGGCATGGTGGTGTTAGTTGATGGTTGGACTTGATGATCTTAGAGGTCTTTTCCAACCTTAATGATTTTGTGATTCTATGAATATCTTTGTCTGTAAAACTCGGAAGTAAATCTTCTGGAACTGCCCATTATAAGGGAACAAGCCAGAAGTCCACTAGAAAGGCATTCACATCTGGACAAATCCCAAACAAACTTATCCTTTCAGAGTTTTGGCCAAGGACAAAAATCCTCAACCAGGCTATTTTACAACCACTTGGAAAGGGAGACTTTTCACATCCAGAAAATCTAATGTTTATGTTGAGTAACACAGAATACTAGTCTTAGTTCTGAACTGAGCTTATATGAGGCTGCTAAACTACACGGGACACTATTTGCAATTCCCAAACCGAAGTTTCAGGTTGTGTTCAAAATGCCTCCAAAAAGCTGGTTTTCCAAGAAAACCAGACACTCTGAGTTACTCTTCAGGGACATCTTTTTTGCACCGAAAAAGCAGAGATGAACTGATCCAAAGCAAAAGTACGTATCACCACAAGATCTATGTTCTATACTGAGTGCCTCACGAAGCACGCTTACTTAAGGCTTTTCCGGTACCCCAAAAACAACCAGAAATTTTTCATCCCAAGGCACTGTGCCGACTTGTACATACAACACAATGAACATTTACTATACTGAATTTTTCTTCACAAACACCTGTGACAGACCTTACGGTGTGGCCCAGGCTGCCACCAGGGATTACACCAGTCTTCTACATCCAAACCTCTTCCCCATAGTTAGCTGCAGTGCCAGAACGTTTGTGTCCATTCCCATTCACTCAAAGTTTGACATCCCAGCATTATTGCAGGCAGTAGAGGTGAAGCAATTGTAGTGACAACAACAACAACAATCAAAAAACAAGGAGTTTCATAAGCCGGAGAACCAGCAAAGCATGATTTCCTCTGGGTACATGTCCTGCAGTTGGATTCCTTCTTTGTCTACTAAGGCGACAGCTCCAATTGAATCTTTTCCTCAGAGGTCAGAATCATAGTCACATGGATTCCCTGATGTCTAACGAGGCAGGGGTGTGCGGGGCTCATTCATCTCACAGACTCTCCTCAGCAGAGCTCAAACAGCATTGGGAGACTTTGGAACAAAATCAGTTCAATGACATACTTCATTTCCAGTTACAGACTACAACCTCACCTGTCACTACATATTTCTGTAAATCATGAAGTATTCATCAGAGGCAGATGGAAAATGACTGGAATAGGGAGCTAATAGTGCCAGCAGAGTCGAGGATGTGGTGTCCTCCCACAAGAAGACTGCCTAGACAGCCAGGAGCAGTAACTACCTCAGACATCTGACTTCACTCCAGCTCTTTGGGTCATCACCCCAAAACTGATTACCTTATTCTGCCCTTACCCAACATCTTCCCTTTACAGTCTCAAAGAGGCATCAGATCCTTAAACAGTTTATCCCACACCACTTAAATACAAGCAGTTCTAGAGGCTATGAGCAGTTACCATGATCAGTTTAGAAACAGGCACTTACTCAGAACTTCTCTAGATTTTAACAAGGCTTAATTTATGCCAAGACAAACTGCATATCTGAACAGTCATTATCTGGACTTTTTTTCTTCTAAACCAAAGAAAGATAAAACAAAAAACAGACAACAGGAAGCTAAAAGATCCTGTCAAATACTGCACGCTATACCGCTTATTCTTTTAATTTTGACAACAGCTGTCACTCTGCATAGGTCTGTACATCAAACAAAACTCCTCTTTCTCCAAAAACAGGCAACAGCATATCTAACACCTAGGAACGGAAGAAGGAAGAAAACGAAAAGTTTAGATTATCCCTAAGCAGACCACTTTAGACCTAGTCATCAATATAGGCGGGAAGTTACCTTCATTTAAGTAAACAAAAGACTGCTTACAATCACTTACTTGTGCATGAACTAAGTGAAGCCTAAGTAAGAATGGTGGTGGGGAAGGTCACTTTGCACATCTGGTTTTAATGAATGAGTTGTTGTTTTTACAAATGCATACATTTATTTTCTGGATATTAAAGAGCACCATACATGATTATCTACCAATATTTCTTTTAGTTTAACTCAACCAAATGTTTTGCTCCCTTGACCTAGGCATGACAAACTGATCTTTAATGCGTTTCTCTAACTCTACACAGCACAAAGCATCACACTTTTACCATCTGACATATTCATAACAAATTTCATCAGTTCATAAAACTGAGACAGCTGTTTTTTCTCAGCTGCCATCTCTGCCCAAAACTTACAAATCAGCCCCATACTCTTTCTGGCTTGGGTCTGAATAGGGTCTGCAACTGGAATCTAGCCAACTCCAAATCCAGTTCCTTCCTGCCTGCCTGCACTGGCTACGAAATGCCCAGAGGAGAAAGAGCAAATCACTTTTGCCACAGAAAGTTCTGCTTACCCTTTAACAAAGTATTACTTTATAATTGTTCTCTCTATCCTGCGAGATTTCCACTAGGTAAAGCCTTAATATAAACCAGTCTCCTCCAAGGAGTTTAAGGTGCAAACTAGCCGTATATGATCAGAGGCCAATTCCTGAACTGGATTTAAAGTCCCATTGCACATAATAAACTAGGGGGGGTACGCTGAGCTTGACTTAGACCCTGCTAATCACTTAAACCCTAGCTTTGCTTACAGAGGTAACTGTACTTTATATTTTGTAGTCTTCCTGCATCCTTCCATGGAAAGGTATTTGCTATATTACACCAGCCTCTGCATGCTGGAAGCTCAAAACTTGCAATAAAACTAGATATATAGCACTCAA
>WAAD01038281.1:0-36608 GCA_013389945.1 Fregata magnificens | reverse complement strand
GGGGGTGGGTTCTAGGTCACCTGACCGGGGCGGGGGGAGGGGAGGTCCTGGGTTCCCGATCGACTGGGAGACTGGATCACTGTGTGGGTTCTAGATCACCTCCTGCCCCCGGGGGGTGTCTAGATCCCGGGGGGCGGGGCTTTATACCCACGCCTGCCTGGAGGCCTGGTTCTAGATCACCTGAGGGTCTGGGTCACCCCCTGTCAGGGCTGGGGGTTCTAGATCACCTCAGGGTTCTGGATCATCTCCAGGTGTTTCAGGCCACCTCCTGCCTGGGAGGGTGGTTCTGGGCCACCTGCAGCTCTGGGTTGGGGGGGAGCTCCAGATCACCTCCCTGTGGCTCTAGATCGCTCTGGTGCTCTGGATTCCCTCCAGAGAGCTCCTGGGTCCCCCCCTGCCCTGGAGGGAGGGGGTTCCAGACCACCACCCACCTCCTACACCTCCCCTGCAGTCTCCAGCATGGTGACAAGGCCACCATCAGCTTCTGCACTTGTGGCCGAGGAATGGCTGCCCTCCCATCTCTCACCCCGAGATGAGGAAGGAGCTGTAGACCCCACCTTCTCTCTCCACTGTCTTCCTCCGAGGCTGCAAAAATGCCTCCCCCCCTTTGTTCTTCAGGAAGAGCTTTACAAAGCCGGCGCTTCTCAAAGCTCCAACTCATCTCTCCAGGCACGACCTGCCATCCCCAGCGTCGCAGGTTTGCTCCAAAGCTGGGCCGGGGCTGCTTTATTCCTTCAAAACACTTAGTTTCCCCCCCAAAAAAAGGGAAAAGTCTGGAATGAAAGCAGGTGACCGTGGTATTCCCGAGCCCACGGACCCTCCCTGAAAGTCCAGCCCCCCGCAGCACTCAAGCGCCAACATATTTTCACCCCATTTCTGACAAATTTGGGCGACATAAGTCATTGCATCAAAAAACTGGTGGGCAGACAGGTCCAGGGACACGTGCCCAGACACCAAGGCCTTGCGCAATGCAAAACCCAGCTAAAAAGGCATCAGGGTGCAAAAAAACCCAAACCCCAAACTTTCTACGGTGACTTCCAAGGACTTTCCCCCCCCCAGCCCGCTGCTGCCTCGGTGTCTCTCCCACTGCCCCCTCTACTCGCAGCTTAATTTCCTTTCTCCTCGGTACCCGACGCAAGCACAAAACCAACAAAGATTAGCTCAACATCGATCCACATCAAGGATGGAAATTCTCATTAGCCGCTATTTGAGGTCTCCAACCCGGGAGCCCGTTAGCGAAGACAAAAGTAATTGCAGCAGCTGCCATGCTGCTCCTGGCCTTTGCCGAAAAGCATCCCCCGGGCCGGAACGGTCAGACTCAGGATCGAGTCCTGCTCCTCCTCCCGAAAGCTTTCCCTCTGCCTGAAATTGTATTTAGCTGTTAATTTTCCCAGTAATGTTATTTTTCTGTCGTTTTTGGTGAAGAGGTGAAATGGAAAAACCCAGCCAATCTCGCAGGGCTGCAAAATGGAGATCTTCCCAGGGGCTGTGTGAAGAAGACAAGATTTTATTAAAGACAGAGAGCTGAATTATTACAGATTTATCTTATTTATTGCCCTAACAAAATAGAGAAGAAAGCCGGGCTGTAAGTCACTGTCAAAGAAAACAAATACGGCCCCAAAAACAGTGTGAAAAACAAACCTCCTGGCTGCATCCTCTTCAACTTCTCCCATTTCTCCCCCCAAAAGCAAGACCTTCGCGGCAGCTTGGCTTTCGCATGGCATAAACAAACTTCAATACTATTCAAAAAACGCTCCCGAACAGCTCGGCTCAGCTGGGCTTCCCATAAGTCAAACCTCCCATTAACGTGGCTGGATCTACAGCATCTTCTGCTGCTCCCCCCAGCCCCACGCAGGGATGGAGGGAGGAGGAAGGACCTTCAAGATCTGATTTTGCCCCTTTTTCCCACTTCCTCATCTTCTAACGCTACGCTTTTTGGAGAACAGGCAAAGATTGCACAGAGCCTTGCATGGCAGGGCTCCTAAGTGCAAAGCACTGCACCCTTTTGCCAAGACCACGCATTTTTTTTCAGCGTGCAAACCAGTGCATTTGATGTATTTAAATACAGAAATGCAGGAATTATTAACTGCAGAAAACACGCTGGTTTGCATTGCTGAAAAAAAGTATTAACTACAGAAAATACCCTGGTTTGTATTGCTGAAAAAGGCCTGGAAAAAAAAGAGCCCAGCGGGATTGATGGGGCGATATTTGCACCTGATGAATTCATAGGAGGTGGATGAGCTGCACCGGGTTGAGGAAGCACCCCCCCACTGTGTACCTTTGGTGGGAGACGGTGAGATAAACCCTGCCACTTTGGTTCATGCATTTTTTTTTTTCCTTGGAGGTGTGCTTCATCTATACATGTGCAGGCGCTTCATTCTGCATCTATCTGCAGGGTGTTTTAGGCTGGCAAGCAAAGAGGGAGGCTCAGCCCCAGCCCCACGAGGTGTTTTAAAGGGTGTTGGGGCTTTCTTCCCAAATTGTAGGTCTTCTCATTGCAACTTCCAAGGACCTATTGCTCCCAGCACTGGAAACCTGCTTTAAATTTTTTAATTTTTAAAATTATTAGGTTTTGACTGATGAAGCAGAGCCGGGAGCAGGGAGCAGCTTTGCCGTACATCGCATGGCTTCCCGTCCCGCACAGATCGCAGCCCCGAATCCCAGCACTGCTATTTCCTCCAGCTCCAAACATTCCTTTTGCCACTGGTGCAAGCAACTCTTGGCTGGCATTTTTCCCCAAATCCATTGAAATAATTGAGAAATGTACCCACAGCTGCATTCTGTTATTTTTCAACTCAAAATGCCTTGCGGTCTCAGATTCGGAACGGCTCAGCATGGCTTTTCGGGGCGGTGAAGGGAGGTTTGGTTGTTTTCCCGCTGGAAGTGAGAATTGCAGATAACTTGTCAGAGCTCCTTCCCGGCAGCATCGGTGCTGTGAGAGGGAGTTTGCTCCCAGGTTTAGCGTGAGCAGCTGCTTGGCTGGATGGAGGGATATCCAGCCAAGCCAGAAGAGCCTTAAAATCAATGTTTGAAAAAATCCCAAACATGAAAAAACAGTACATGCCCATTTATTTTTAAAATGTAATAAAAAGTTATTTTAAATGCAGGAAGATTAATAAGGCTCTAATTCAGCAAAGTACTTACAGATGTGCTGGACTCTAAGTACTTCAGTGCTTTTATGAATCAGGGCTTAGGGACCAGGCTTGAACTACAGAGAGAGTATCGAAAGATGTAAATAGCCCTCGCATGACACCTGCGGCTTACACCGCATGTGAAGCTCACGGTACATGGGATTGGCGCATAAATAAGGATAAAGGTTTCCATTCCCAGCCCTATATCATTGCTGTTAATAGAATGGTTTCCAGGAGTGGGATCAGGTCTATGTTCAGCCATCGGTGCGGATGGTGGGGCTGGGAAAATTGATCTCTGGGGTCGCAGCAGCCTGACTTTGGTGCTCCAGGGCAGGGAATAAACCCCAGGAAAGGAGAAAAACTGTCTCAGCTCCAAGGTTAGGATCAACCAGGTATCGCCCGGGTGGGTGCAAACCTCTCAGGCTGGAAAGTCCCCAGCTCGCAGGTGACTGAGGCTCTCGAGCAGCCACCAAGTGGAAGCAGCAGAAGAAAGAGCTGTAGATGTTTTAAAATTAGGTTCAATAAATATACTACAGGAAAAATATGATGAGATTGCTCATAATGATGCAGTACTGAGGTTAGCATGTTTCGGGGACCCTTTCAGTCCTGTGTTTCAGGGGCTCAGTGCCTAACATAGATTGGGCTAAAATAGATCTGCTTTTTTTTTACATTTGGGAAGCTGTCTATGTGCTTTGGGCCTGCTATCGTCTTCATTTTCCACCATGCCATGGAATGGTCTTGATTCACAGTAACACCTAAAATTTAGAAAGGGGCATTACATTAAAAAATAAATGGAAAAGCTAAAAGGATAAAATACTTTCAAGTATCATGGCAGCAGCTTAACATATAACACTCCTTAATAAAGATCCTGAAGGATTTTTTAAGAGCGAAGTTAAGTAGCAGAGTGAAGAAGGCTATTAGGAACAAAAAAGATAGCCATCAAAAAGCTAAGTCTAAATGAGGAAAATAGAATATAGCATAAACACTGGCAAATATAAAACCACAATAAGGCAAGCGAAAAAGATATTGCAGAACAGTTTGCCAGAGGCATAAAAATGCACGTAAAAACATAGCAGAGACAGAAAGTCTACCAGGGACTCGCTGGGGCCAGCAAGCAGTGGAAGTGTGAAAGAAGCCTTGTGTGAAATACAGCCCTGGTGGGTCGGGTAAATGAGCCCCCCATGTGTCTGCAGTGGGAAGCGGGGCTGGAGACTCCCACAGCAAAACCCTCTTTGTCTGGAATGGGTCTGATGAGCTTCTTAAATACAAGGGTCACCAACAGAGATTTTGGAATAAAGAGGTAAATTGGGAGAGGAGCAAATTGCCGGGGTGAGATGTCACTGGCCCAAGACTTGTAAAGAGATTCAAATATAATTATATGAATAATTAACAGTATTTGTCCCCAGCGGATGGGAAACGGCAAACTTGACGCTGGTTTCTGAAGAGGCACCTTTAAGAGCTGTGGCCCAATTGATCTGACCTGCACTAGGCAAATTAATAGAAAATACAATCAAGTATGGGTACATATGGATACATAGGGATGCATTTGGCAGATGTGATACACCGGGGATAGGACAACTTTCTTTTGCAGAAAGAAGTCAAAGTTTATAAGGCATTCACATCCTTCGAAGCGCTCAATGAATATCATGAAGGTGATTGAATGTGTATCACGTACCTGGGTTCCATGAAAGCTTTCCCACTGTAAGAGCCGTCAAAGCAATAAAAGTAGCATGAGATAAAGAAAGGGCTTCATGGAGTAACAGCTGACTACAAGAGAAACCAAGGGCTAGAAATAAGTTCTCATTTTCACAGTGGGGAGAGGCTATTGCTGGGATTTTGCAGTATTGTGGGGCCCTGGCCAGGAAGCTGACTTATAATGGGAAAGTTTGCTGAGAAGCCAAAAATTTTAAGCTGACTGCAAAGAGTTTTAGAAGGACCCAGCAAGAAAATGTCCAAGTAAAGCACATAAGAGAAGATGACCTTAGCCATATCTGTCTAATGACTGGCTCTAATTGAGCTATTATCATTCAGGAAAGGCATCCTGAGGTTTTACAGTCACTATAGGTCCTTCTCTTGAAAGATCAGCTCAGAGATCAACCTAAGTCTAAAAATGTGCCAAGAAGCTTCTGTATGTCTTTTCCAGCGACATGGGTTATTCTGAGTGGATGGTCCATATCCCTTTTCCTATGGGGCAGAGCCAGCGCTCTGCCCTGTGCCCTGTAGATCACCCATCTTCCCTGGAGCACTGGCACTGTGCACTCCCTTCACAGCTTCTTTACTGAAGGACTTGTGATAACTAAGGGGGAATAAAGACATTTTGCATGTGTCTGCCAAAATCAGAAGCACTGGCAACCCAAATCTCAGCATTGCCTTTCCTGCCCTCTCCCCAGGAGGATCAAGGTCTGTCCGCAGCTCCAACCCCTGCTGAGGACCTGCAGCCCAGAGCCAAGTCCCCTCTAAAATCACCGTGTCCCTCTTTGCAGGATGCCCTCCCCCACCCCAGCTGCTCATCTGGGAATGGATTTTCTCTCTCCAAGATGTTGCCCCTTCTTCATTTTAAATTTTGTCTCCATTTGAAAGTTAACACTAACACAGTGGAGGGAGGTAGAGGATGGGGACAGTTTCCCTATAATTTACTTATACCTAATTTAGGGGAAATTCTGCTACTTTCACCTTCATCCCAGCAGGCAAAGCTGGTGAGACTGGTTCCCCAGGCTTGGACCACGTTATCCTACTACGGGAACCATCCCTGGCAATGATGCTCACCACCCCCGAGGAGAGCAGCTTCGAGAGCAGATGGCTGGGTCCCCATCCACAAAGAGATATTCAGCCATCCCGTAAATCAGCCAGACTTCCCCCATCGAACATAATGAAAACACCCAGGTCATTGCAGGATATAAGGTAGGAGAGGAGCTCTGCTTTTCAAGTGCCAAAGCTCTGGCAAAGCTCGGGTGCGCGGTCTCAGCCTGGCTCTGGTTTATCCTACACCAGCCTGTGCATGAAAGGCTCCTGTTGCGAGGGCTTGTCAGCTAATTGCACTGATCCCTGCCTGAAAGCCTCATCTAGCTGCTGGTATCACACAACCATTTTTTATTAACCAAGGAATCTTCTTTTCAGGGACTGCTCGAGGAGCGCCAGGACAACGGGAGCTCCGCTATGTCAGCACCGTGAACCTCAGACCCAAAACTTTCCCAATTTGCAGGCGCCGAAGTATTTCGCCCACCAGCAAAGCCTGAACACCCACAAAATCAAACATCATTTTCACATATTTCCGCTACAGAGTGTGAAATGCATTTTAGAAATTATTGCATATTAGGAACGAGAGACGGTCCCCTGGCTCCTATTCAGACAGCAGATAATCAGTGGGTTACAGCAGCATCCTCCACATCTCCAGCGCGATCCAGCCCGTGCTGTTCCCAAGCAGGATTGAGCTCCATGGCCAAAAGCACTGAGCCGGTGGGGGCCCGTCACCTCATCTCCTCAAACTCCTCAGATTGCCTTTTGCAATCTTTGCAGCACTGATACACGCATAGGATTTCAGAAGAGAAATAAAACACCGTTTTGCTAAGGACTATAGGATCTGCGGTTAATAACTACTTGGGAGTTCAGAATGCACCGGCAGTAAGACCTAACAATTAATCAGTTTGCTCCTTTATATCTTGTTAGAGTAAAGAGGGCTGGGTCATATCTGAATATGTTAAAAGCAGCATTTGGCCTTCAAAGTATACACATCAGTAAAGCCTTATAACTACCTCCTAGCATTTGACATTTTTTTCATTACTATAATTTACTAAGTGCATTGCCAGGTGCTCCTGGCAGGCTTCCAGGCTGCCTTCAGCCAGGCGATGGATAAACTCAGAAAAAAAGGCTGTCGCTGCCCCCGAAACCTTGAAATCTGAGCATGAGGAAAAAAAAAAGAAAAAAAAAAACAAAACAACAAACATTCCACCAAAAAAACCAACCACCAGCTGGGCACAGATGTCAGGAAGATGCAGCAAAAGGAGCAACGTCCTGCGACGTCCTGTTAAGTCAACGTGCAGCTGCAGCTCCCGAAACCCCGAGCGCTGCTCTCCTCCCGGTCATGGGAGCTTTCACTAAATAGATGGGTATAGAGGGTGGCTTCTCCTACACCTGCTTGGTATGGGTAATTAGTAAGTCATTAGCTTTGTAAACTGAAAGGCTCACTATTGTCAGGATCGGCTGAGACGCTGGTTGAGTTGTCATTATTATGGGCTCTTTAGCAGATGGATGGCCGAAACTGTATTTCACAGCAATAAGGTAATGGTTGAGAAATGCAATTCTGGTAGCCCCCTGATTGCTACTGGCTTTCGCTGGAATCGTTAGGAGATGAAGATGCCTCATACCTCATCAGATAATGCCTTTCCTTAACAAAGGAGCCGCGTTATCTTGGAAGAGGTTGAGAGCTCCTCGCCTTTCGGACAGGGAAAAGGCACCATTACGTGTTGCTGAGATTTACTAGTTACGTTAAATTAGGGAAGATTTTGTATGGAAAGACTAGAGGAAGCTATGAAAAGATTGCGAGACATTTTTTTCACAAAAAGAGCACACATATACCTGCTGTTGCCATTAAGAGACAGAAGATGAATGAAAAAAGCCTTTGAGCTGAAAGAAAATCAACACAAATTCATTGCTAAGTGTTAGCGATCATATATATAGCATACATCCAACTACAGCAAGAGAAAATACATTATTGAAGGAATAGAAAGAACAGGAAACCACTTGCTAACAAAAATTGCCATCTGCCTTCTGGAATGAAGGACTCCCCATTTCAGATGTTTTGGTCAAATCGAAGCATCCAGGAAAGCAAAAGCAACCTTATAAATCCATGTCTGGATAGTAAGGATCCGTAGAGCTTGTGGCGAAATCCCGTTGACTTAATAGGTGAAGGATAGGGTCTTACAACTCCAGTTCTCCAAAGGGTGAAAGCAATGCAAGGTGGCCCTGTGGCCGCATTTACAGCGCCCTGCCAAGCTGATTATACAACGAACATCCCAAACCCGCTCTGAGAAAAAGAGACACGTACCATTTTCTTCTCCACGGGCTGTTAAACCCACTGATTTCCAGGCACGTGATGAAGCCAACGGTAGGAACACGCTGACATCTTTATGAGGAAGAACAGGCTGTGACAGCCCTGTGTGCGAGCGGGGAGTTATTTTGTGTTTTGTTAGCCTGATTTTTGGGAACAGATGGGAACAGAGCCATAGGAAGCCTACTCCTTCAAGAACTGGCCCAACTTGCAACTCATTAGCGAGACCCTACGCAGCTAAACCCTCTGCTTGTCCCATCTGCAGCAGCCAAAACCTCAGTGACCTGCAAGTCCACCACCTGGGACCCCCAACCCTGCCATCACTGCTTATAAATCTTTACATTTGAGACACGCAGCCGATCGATAATTTCAGGATGCACATGGAGCATATGGAGACTACAGCAAGCAAAACAAAGGCAGAAGCCATGGGCCATTTCCATGATCAGAAACAGAAAGAGTTTCTAATTATGCAAAGGCCATTGACTGAGAGTGGTCCTACATTTAAATATTTTAGTCTGCGTTTGCCTGGATCCTCTCAGAAATGTTTGTGTGCGTGTGGGTAAATGCCCCTCTGTGTTTTTGGTAAGATAAGGGAACACAGAAAAAGTGCAGATGTCTCTGTTTCATGCCACGTGAGATCTTTAAAGCAGACTCAAGCATCTTGGGGGCTTTGGGCTTCTTTTTTTCCCCCTGTAGTTATTTATTCATGCTTTGACTCCTGGTTACTCCACGCAGTTTCCAGCATGGAGTCGAGATAAACACTTCTGCCTCCCAAAATTCGCGTCGGCTCTGTGCAGCACTGATGGATGCGCCGACAGGAGCTCAGTGCTGCGGGGTGTCACCTCCACCCTGGCCACCCCATCACCTCCTCTGTGCCCACAGGGCATGGCTGGCACGGTCAGGGCGAAGGAGGCAAAGTTTGACATTTTTTTTCCCCTCCTCCTCTTTGCAAATGTGTAACAGTGAGAAGGGACATTGTCCACAGGGCCGTGGGAAGCACAAAGCAATGGCTGTGCCGACCCCCTTATAAAAATTCAAGGCTGTCCTCATTTCTCCTGGAGGTTTTGGTGGTTTGCACACACGTATCTTTGTTGTCGCCACCCCAGCCCCAGCGCTGGCCGGTCCAAAAGCCTCCAGTACCAGCCCAGCCCTGCCGCCCACACAGAAACCAGCAAATTCTGACATACCCCATTGTCAAAACTTCGACAATTAGGGACAAATTTTGAAAATTCCTTCTTGGAGAAAACCCTGCTTTTCTTTCCAGCGATGCTGCCAGTTTACAACTTCGGTGCAGCTCAGTTGCTAATGCTGGCAACTCAGCTTTACCCAAAATCAAGCCCTTGAAGCCTCTCTGGCTGGTTCCTCATCACTGCAAGCACGGGGAAGGGTGGGATGCTGGGCTTCCCAGGAAACTACTTTAGATGCGTAATTTGGAGATTTTCATTTAAGTATATTCTCTGTGACCACTGAGGTTGCTGGCTAGAGTCTGTGATTTTTAAAAAGGATTAATGCTGTGGGAGCCTTCATCCAGATGTCCCCCAAAGAGGTTTTGACCTGGTTGTGTGCTGAGTACTTTGCCCTCCTAAACCTACCGCTTCAAATCCCTTTTGCTTTTCTCTTTCCAGCCCCGTTCTTTTTTTTTTCCCCCCACTTTCAGGCATTTAAATGCCGAGCTTGCCAGGTCTAAACAAATTTTTAAAGAACCCTCGATTTAACAACCTGACAGCTTATATTATATTTTTGGGGGGAGGATGGGTGCCCACAGTCACGCAGGGGAATCCGTGTTCATAGCAAAGCCTGAGCTCGGTGGCTGGAACATGTATGAAGGGTCCTCGCCTCTCCCCATCACCCATGGCGGCATTTTTGGATTGATGCAGGGTCGCTCTACTCTGCTCATCTCTGAAAATTTGGGATTTAAGAGATATTTGGGAGTGAAGAGTTACGCTGTTGGTAAATACAGGGGACATGCTGGGTTTCTTCCCTTAGCCACAAGCAGGATTAAGGCCAAAGAGCTCCTTCCTGCCAAAAACAGGGAGAATAATCCTGTCATAAGCTATTAATATGGAGCTGTATTGGCGCTTGGCAGCAAACCACCAAACCCACAAAGTTGTGTTTAATTTGCTGTTAGAGGACAGACTGAGTCTTCTTCACTCAATTATACCGAGACGATATTTCAGCACTGAGCCCTGGAAAAATGCCACCGCTCAGCTCGCCACGGCCCCACATCCCCATCCCGGGGTTGCCGGCATTGCCCATCCCCTGCTACTCGAAAGGAAGTTTCAAGAGCTCCTGTTTGCTGAGGCAGCCCATGTGATTTATTAATCAAGGTGTTTGCCATACATGCCGGTGCTGCCGTGGGAAACAGAAGGGGCTTCACCCTCCACCTCCACCCCACCAGCCCCGAGAGCCAGCCCGAGCCCTGGCCCCCATCTCATTTGGACCCCATGTGCATGGCAGAGTAGCAAGAACAAGCAGAAATAACCCCATGTCCCCCAGAAAAAGGACCAGGGAGGATTTTTGACTTTCTGCAGGGTTTTTTCACCCTCCTCCCATTCCAGCCTGGAGGTCCCTGTGTGATCTGGGCTCCCCACCGGTGCTGGGCTTTGCCTGGTGCCTTCCTGCCTTTCTCAGCTCCCCACCGGACACGAAGCCTTCCCTCGTCATCCAGGATGTCGTTTTCTATTTTTACTCAAATCCCTTTAACTTCTTGACATTTTTAAGGCAGCAGCCTGGAGGAAATAGATTATCCTGCCAGTGGTACTGCGCGGTTCCAGTCCTTTTTTAAGAAGATAAAACCTTCTTTTCAGAGTTCATCACATTCCTGAACTGGCCACAACTCCTAACTCACAAAATAGGGAATACAATGCCCGTAAGATTTTGTTCTATGAAACTTTATGATTAGTCATCATATCCTTCATATAGATGGGGAACAACAAGAAAGGAGCATATCTCGTTTTAATATATACATCCTGGGAGACAGCTATAACCTTCTATCTCAGTTCGTTGAATATCTCTTGGCTTGCTCAAGTCCCATTAGAGTTAGGAAGCTGGTTAGCTGCCCCGACAGACAGCCTCCGTTGCGTGGTGACATTAAAAACAGGACACAAGGATGCACTGAGGTCTTTTACAAACTGCAACGACTGAAGCAGGGATCGCTGCTGGTATTAATTCTGTCCTACACTCACTGTGTAGAATATGAGCTTGATATTTCCTTCTTTTTGTCCCGCAACTGCAGGGCCTAATCCTGCTTTTTTTTTTGCCTATTTCAAACAAAATTGCTGTTAGGTCCCACTTTTCCTTTGTTTCCAGCACATGGAGATGTGCAGAACAACCACCGCCTTAGGAGTATTTCAAGGCAGCAAGAGGAGAAACTCCAGAGCGGCTCCAGGGAGAACGCTCCCACGTTCCTGAGATTCCTCTTCCAACGCGCCACAGGCAGACTCACAGTTTTATTTGCAAAACCTGGGAAAGCTTCCAAATCCCAGCCTGTAAAGCCTTCCACTAAAAAAAACCCACAGGAAAATCACATTTTCCCCTGCCGTGGAGCAAGAGACCCTTGCAAGCAGCGAAGCCCCTGCAGATGTGCCCCCGTGAAGCACAGCATGATGAGAGCGTTCACTGCCGATGCGCCGCTTTCCAGCAAGCTTGCGAGGCCCAAGATTTCAATTTGCAAGCACAGCTCTGGGTTGTGTCTCCAAGGATAACATGCTCTTCATCTGCACGAAAATTCAAGACAGGAATAAACAGCGCTTGCTGGGAGCAGGGTCCCTTGGCTGAGCTCTTGCACCGATTTTTCTCGAGTCTTGGTGCCTCCAGCACAAAGCAGCAGCTGAATCCCCTGCACCAGGATGACAGACTCTTGCACTCGCCCCCATTTTCCCAGCGGGTGGAAAACAAAAAGAGAGAAAAGGAGTGTTTCTGCTTGGTGAGTGTAGGACACATGTAACCCCTCACATCTGCAGCCAAGCCAACATGGGCAAGCATGTCCCTTCAAGGTTTGACGCCTTGATGCGAACACTTGGACTGACGTAGGCAGTGGCTGAGGAACTCCTGCTAGTGGCACGATTTTGCGATGTGGGCTCAGGGCTTTGTAGCAGATTTGACTTTTGCTCCTTCATGTTTTATTATCCTGCTGGAGCTCAGAAAAACCATTGACCTTGAAAGCGCAGTTACCCTTCTCTCTGAGTGCTCCGGTTTGTCTTGATCAGTTACTGTTAGTGACACCAACAGAAGAGAAATAAAAACCTGAACCAATGGATATTACGTTGTTTAAACCTAATTTGGCACACCACTCATTCTGCTGGCCAGAGTGACGCTTGAACTCCACCTTTCCAGATCTGATCTACTCCAACTTGCTGTAGCCTCTCCTGGAGCCACACGCTCTCAGACCCAGGGGGGACAACTCCCCGACCAAAGTAAAGCAGATGGGTGGCACCGATGGACAACCTGTCTTTCAAAGACAGGACAGTCATAGAGGAACTGGGCCAGCGCCAGAATCGTCTGGGTCTGTCTGTTGGGCTGTGCAGCCTCACCACGTATAAGCAATTAGCGTTCGTGCAGAGAGGTCTGACAGACCCTGTTTTGCAAATGCTGAAGTGTTGACACTTTACACCAAGGTGCATCTTGTGTTATTGACAAAGAAGAAAATACTCTATACAGGGTTTTCCTGTTACATCTTCCCATTGCTCTAACTCAGAAGCAGCCCAGCGCTGATGTCCGTGCTCATATCTGCAATGGAGCGCATTCATTTAATTGTCAGTAAGGCTACAGTCTGCCTGCAGATAATCAAAGTCAGCAATAGAGAGGGTGGACAGGCCTGGCTGAGGTGAGCTGGGTGAGGCTGGACTTGGTGGGTCCTGGGAAAGGCCAGCATCCAGACCTGGCTCTGGCAGCACCAACACCTGATGCATCTCAGGTCCAAATGCTGATATTGTTAGAGGACCCTGTGAGCAGCCCAGATCCACAACGCAGCCAGGAAGCAAGATGAAAAAAATATATTTTCCTGCCCTGTGTCTCTTCCCCAGCCCTCTCTACACCCAAACCTTTGTTGTGTCTGGAGCTGGTACCCTGGCACCATCCCGCTAAGAACCTAAACACTCCCATAACCTCTCAGTTATCACCTTCATTGTCTGAATGCAGACTATGTATGTAGAAAGGGTGAAGGTAGGTGCTTAAAGGTCCCCCAGCCACCGATGTGCCCATGTCCCACGGGAAAACCTCCGTGCCTTTGAAAGCCTCCCCTCCCGGTTGCATACGTTGCTTTTGCTTTGAATTTGAGCTGCCTGACAAATAGCACGCTGGGTCCCCCCCACACCTTCAGAGCAAAATCTTTGCCATTGCACTTGCACGTTGCAGCCAAGCCCTGTTGAAGATGTTACCAGGAAAGGGAATTACTTGCTAGTGGAGAATGTACTTGTGCCTCGCAGCTATTCAGCTGCACAAATATGTGGAGTGTTGCCGATAACTCACCAAGGGAAGTCTGGAAAACGGATTCTGCAACAAGATAATTCTGCTTGTAGACTCTTATTTTATGTATTTCTGTTTCCTTCCTCCTTCTCCACCCCCCCACCCTTTCATTTACATATAAATGGGACCTTTGTTTTTTCTGAGTCAATATTTAGTCACTTGTTCCTCGTTCAAGCCTCCAAGCTCTGTTTCTCAGAGCAGAGGCATTCCCAGGGGAGAGCCAGGCCTGAGCAAGATGCCGGATCCGGTGCCACGCAGCTCCTCCAGGTATTCACGGTCCACAATTGGAATTACTTTTACATATGGATTTGTAATCGGGTGAGCCAAACCTTCTTATTACAAGCACCCAGAACTAAAAGCAACATACTATATACTGATATCGATGATATTTGATATAACAAAAATCCAGGATTGATTCCACCTTTAGCGGTGATTTGCATCGATGTCACTGGCAGACTAGAAGTTCACATAACTTTAGGTAAAGAGACACTTTCCAAAGACCCTTCTCAAACAAAGATGTATTTCTAGCTAATCTTTTTAGATCCTCTCTCTTGCAAAGACTTGCATTAACCCTAGGAACAGACAAGGAAACCTGTCCATTAACGGATTGATTTCCACTGAGGTATCGGCCGCTCTTTGTCCAGCTATTGTCAGACCAGCCAATGGTGCTCAGTTGATTTACAAGGCTCCAGCACTCATGGTCGTTGCTTTTTCTTGCTTTTTGCACTGAAGCTACAAGTATATATATGTTTTCTTCTGGGCTTGTCTATATGCAAAAGCATTACGGTCTTATCTGCAAGCTGAGCTACACCAGCTGGAACACAAAGCTTGCTGTTATTTCAGTACAAGACCCTGTTACATCATATGCTCTAAACCAGATTTAAGTTATGTCTGTAAATAAGCAGATACATTAAGCAGAAAAAAAAAAAAGATCTTTTTAGGCCTACATAAAGCATCTGCACAGACGTACGCTGAAATAAATACCGGTTGGGTTACAACCTATAAGCATGGTAGTTTTTCTAACCAGAGACCCAATTGTAGTTTTTCAGTTCCACCACGTGGAGAAGCCTGTAAGGTGAGACCTCAGACTGATTTCTCCAGACCTAACTCACACAGCTGCACGGACTTTTTGGGTTTGTTTTGTTTGCTTCAAGCCTGTTCTGCCTTTGCTCAAGTCAGCTGGGAATGGGACTTGGCTGTATGGCAGGAACCGACTTCCCGGGAAGCAACAATGGCTGAAAACCAAGGGATGCAGAGTTGGGTGCAGCTCCCGGGTGAAGACAAGAAGGTTTCAGCCACTATCTTATTGCCTTGCCTGCATTGCTCAGCAGAAGTGTCCTCACCTTATGAATTGCCAGGAAAATAGAAATACTGGAGGGGTTATGCAGAAAAATAGATTCATCTTTGGTGTGAGAACACCAAGAATTGTCCAGGCCACAGATGGTCCCAAATTATCAGCCCACATGACCAGCAGGGTGGAAGTGGGCTTCACTGTGACCAGAAAAAAAGCAGGGAAGAGGTTGTGGGGAGAAAGGGAGAGGAAGGGCTGCCAGACACACACAAGGGGACATTGGGTGCAGGCTACATGCGATGGTGGCCAAGGAGCTCAGGAGGATTTGTGAGGTTTTAGAATCATAGAATGGTTTGGGTTGGGATGGACCTTTAAAGATCGTCTAGTTCCAACCCCCCTGCTGTGGGCAGGGACAACTTTGGCTTGCTTTGAGTGAGCGACCTGACCTTCAACGCTTCCAGTGATGGGGCATCCGCAACTTTTCTAGGCAACCTGTTCCAGTATCTCACCACCCTTGTTGTAAAAAATTTCTTCCTTATATCTAATCTAAGTCTAACCTCTTTTAGCTTAAAACCATTACCCCTAGTCCTACCACTACAGGCCTTGGTAAAAAGTTTCTCTCCATCTTTCTTATACGCCCCCTTTGTCTGTAGAAAGTCCTCAGTAAGGTCTCCCCGGAGCCTTCTCTTCTCCAGCCTAAACAACCCCAGCTGTCTCAGTGTGTCCTCATAAGAGAGGTGTTCCAGCCCTCCGATCATTTTTGTGGCCCTCCTCTGGACCTGCTCTCTAAGAGGTCCATGTATTTCTTGCACTGAGGAACCCAGAGCTAGACACAGTACTCCAGGTGGGGTCTCACGAGAGCGGAGTAGAGGGACAGAATCCCCTCCCTCGACCTGCTGGCCACGCTTCTTTTGATGCAGCCCAGGATACGGTTGGCTTTCTGGGCTGCAAGCGTGCATTGTTGTCTCATGTCCAATTTTTTGTCCACCAGTACCCCCAAGTCCTTCTCCGCAGGGCTGCTCTCAATCCATTCATCCCTCAGTCTGTACTGATACTGGGGATTACCTCAATCCAGGTGCAGTACCTTGCACTTGGCCTTGTTGAACTTCATGAGATTTGTGTGCACCCACTCCTCAAGCCTGTCAAGGTCCCTCTGGATGGCATCCCTTCCCTCAAGCATATCAACTGCACCACTCAGCTCGGTGCCATCTGCAAACTGGCTGAGAGTGCACTCAATCCCACTATGTCATTAATAAAGATATTGAACAACACCAGACCCAATACAGTCCCCTGAGGGACACCACCAAATGATCTCCATTTGGATACTGAGCCGTTGATTGCAACACTTCGGATGCGGTCATCCAGCCATTTCCTTCTCCTAGGGAACAGCTGAATTTGTGTTGGTAGATGACCGTTGGAGACAAGGTATGAGCAAAGAGGAGGGACCCATGTCCTGAGGCCTCTTGCTTAAATAGCTGGTGGAAATAGGATTTTCCAGACGTGCTCTGCACTGGCATGCCAGCCCCTTCCCCAGCCACCCCTGGGAGGGGAAGGGGCACAGAAGCACAGACACGCACCCTCTGCCCCACTTCCCTCTGTGGGCCCCCTCTGTGATGGCCAATGCCAGCAGAGCAATGCCTTCTCCTCCCTCTTTTCGGCATGGCCACCTTTCCTTGGGACATCAGCATTTTTCAAAGTGAAATATAAGAAAAAAACCATCCCTACGCGCTCTTCCCATGGTGAGTTTTATAGCAGACCGGAGTGAGATGCACCCATTTCCTTCATACATCCCAAGCATACACACACAGCTTTATAGACACACATATTTAATTCTGACCAAAAGTAACTTGAATCCAAGCGAAGCCATTTAAAAACATTAGGTTGGCACTTGGCTCCAAACCCCTTCTGCCTCCTCAGCCATTGGCCACAGCAGGATGATTTTGCAGCCGGGCTCAGTGTAATTCTTCTGCCTGCTGACTTGAAATCACATGGAGATTGAATTATATAACAATACTGTTTGAGCACTAGCAAAATGCACAATTTGATTAATCTCAGCAATGCGCCGACTCCAAGATCTAAAGAGACAGCCATGTGCATTTTAACAAAGTTAAGGCCCAAAGCTTTTCATTTCATCCTAATGGATAGCAAAGGTCATTCTCCATTTGATAAATGACGGCAGCACCACTGCATTTGTTTTCTGGCTGGCAGTGCTGGGTTCCTCTGAAGTTCGTGTTAATGAGCTTCCTCCTACCACAGAAATGAAATGCTCCGGTGAGGCACTGGCACTGGATTTATCGTGAAGATACCTGTCCTGCACGCACACAACAGGATAAATGCAACTTCCTGTCTCACTGGTGAGGTGCCCACAGCAGCTATGTCCTGATGGAATGACGTTGTCCGTGACATAAATCCCAAGTGGTGGGAACAGACTGCAACTAGACGTATTTCTTCTCCCCATGACTCAGTTGAGCAATGTTTTTCAGAAGGAACAGGTATCAGCAAAGAATTAAAGGGTAGATTCTATATTTCCCCTTGGGAAAAATGCCTAAAATAAGGCTATCAGCCCTAATCCTGGAGGGATGATATCTATTTTGCTTGCAAAACCACTCAGCAACATCCAGAAGCCACTGGCCCAACCTGGACCATAAATTGGCAAAGAGGTGTGCATGTGCTTAACGTTGTTCTTGTGTCTTGCACGGTGAGAGGTGGATGCATTCAAGCTGTAGGAGATACAGGACCTCTCTTCCAAGAGTGAGGTAGGAGCCATGGGGGAAGAATGAGACCAGACAGCAGCACGGAGAGTGAGATCCTTCTGCAGAAGAGAAGGACGTGGTAGGAAGCTCAGGGAGCAGGCACGGGTGCTGTAAAATCCCCAAAAGAGCAAGCACTGTGTGACAGCCCTCCTCCTTCTCTGCCTCGTCCTCCTCCTCCTCCTCTTTCTGCTGCTCAAGAAGCCCAGCAGACCATCAGGGAGGCAGCGGGAGGAAAAGCCCAGGAGACAACATCTCTGGAGAAGAAATCCTAGCTGGAGCATCAGCTGCCAAACTGGGCATGACTAACTTGATCCCTTGTTCCAACTCTTCACCCCACCACCATGGGTTTTGAGGGCTGTTCCAGCAAGGAGACAGACTTTCCCCCCCAAAAAAAGGCGCATGCTGCATCTTCACAAACATGCACAGACTGCTGATTTCTTGGGCACTCAAACGTATACATACATAACCCCTTCTTTGAGATGGAGGTGTCCACCTGTAGTTTGGCTCTGGAGACCCCTATTTTTTCCAGCTGCCTCCTTCTGCAAAGGCAGGACAGTCCTTAGCACTGAGGAGTGACTTGAAGTGATTGGGAATGCTTCAAACACAGGGGTTTGTCCTTAAATTACACAGCCATTAACAAGCCCAAATTAAAACAACACTATTAACAGGAGATCTGAGGGAGAAGGTGGCTTCAATTTTCATACAAATGACACATAACTGAATACCAGAGATTTAATATACAGATAACAGTCCTTCAAATCCAGTCTTACCAACTGCAGTTGTTCAAGTATAGACCAAGCCCCCCAAAATCTTGAGACTGACACCAAAACAATCAGCAGATTACAGAAAGCACTCCCTTTTTTTTTTTATTTGACATTGGGGTTTTGAGATTTCATATTTTGAAACTGCTCAGCACCCATGAAAAATGAATTTTACATTTAAATAACCCATGCAGGGCTGTTCTGGAGGTAGTGGAGGAACTGAGTTAGGGAAGAAGCTCTGGGCAACCTGTTGCCCAGGTACCCAAAAAGCTTTTTATATTTTAATGTATCAGATAGCACCTATGTTATTCTCCCTAACTGGGACAGCTCGCGGGCAGCGAGAGAGACGCAACATGACCAGCATATGCAAGTCACCTAGGAGCAGGAGTGGTTTTAAAATGGCTCACCTATGGCTATCGTCTTATCCTGCTCTCTTTGCATCTGCTTTTTCACCATCTGTATCACCAGCAGCATCTTCCTAGACGCTTTGTGCAGAGAGAGGACCACAACGAAGGCCTTGCACTGCCTTGAATGATCACACACTTCTGCAAAACCCCATGACTTCAAAGCCTCAAGCATCCCTGGTCTACATGATGGCCAACACAGGGCTGAGCGTTACCCCAGGGGATCAAACAAATCCCTTGGTCCCAAAATCAAAGGGTAGCAACCATGCTCAGAGCTGACACGTGATGAGCCCTGCTGACCACCAAGCCCTTCCCATGCCGGGCAGCAGACATGCACACACAACAGCTCCTTTCATCCTGACCTCCAAAAGCCATCTCCTTTCTGAAAGCCACACGGCCCTCTCTGTCTGCATGACTTCGCCGCCTGCCTTTGCCTCCAGACGGACAAAGAAATCACCAAAGTAAAGTTTAAAGAGCTGCCAGCACCCAAAATTCCTACTTATTAGACATAATCATAATCCTATAATGACAATATAGTACATTATAATTTGCAAGGGGAGGGGGGGGATACCTTCCTGACATAAATTGCTTGCCTCTCTGATTCATCAACCTGAGTGCAATTATGGCACATCAGTTATGTGGTATAGATACTTCATGTGCGAGTCAAAAAGGAAGAGGGCTTGGTATGAGTTCCGCTACCTTTGCCTGCAGTGCAGGACCCACTCAGGGAAACCTCAGCACCCATCAGATGCAGTCCGTTGTTCTTGGGGTCATTATTTGCACCCCAGAAACACAAAATGTCCCACTAATGGACCAGGACTCACCTCTCCAAATAAAAGGAGCCAGAAAGCAACCTGTGCTGCAAAGACTCCACAGCCTAAGCAAACCGAGGGACCAGTTTGTAGTCAGAAATGTGCATTTTGGTGCAGGGTCTCTGACCGAATTGCTGCCACCACTGGGTTGCCCCAGGGACAGGCTGCAGCCAGACCTCCCCTTCCAGGCACGGCCCCAGCGCCGCAAGGATCAGCTCGGCAAAGGCTCGCTCCAGGTGCTGCAACGCTGCGGCAAGGGCTCTGGAAGCTGCTGGAGCTTTTAAGCATTAAAACACAAATAAGATTTACTGGAAGTTGCTGCAGTTTCAGCACGGCTGAGTTACGGGGCTCCCTCCCCACCAAATGCAGATGCTGCTATAGGAACTGAATGCGTTTCTTGGGGGGTCTCCTTTGAACCCTCAGCAGACACCTCCACATTTCCTACACCGGCACTTTGTCTCCATCCTGGGCTCTGCTAATAAAACACAAGGCTGCATTTAAATATGAAGCTGTGACAGTCCCCGGGACTCGTTAAAGGTTATCACGGCTGAATTACTCATCCTGGAGGGGAAGGCGGAGGGAAGCAGCTGACTCACATCATGGCAACACGGAGAGGGGCCAGCGAGACCGGAGCCCTGATTTTCCCCTGGCACAGGGCTGCTATATGAGCATAGACTGTGATTTTCCTCCATAAGTGCTCTTTTTCCTGACTGCTCTCCCCAAATGGAGCTCTGACAAGCAGGAGAGAGGTTTAATTTCCCATATGCGTGTGTGTGCGTGTACCTGCATGGGGATATGCCTGATTTTCCACCTGAATATATAACATCTCTGGCAGCCTCCGCATGCCTTGCATAGCCTAAGGGTCTAAGCCTCTTTCCAAAACTTCCCCCACTCACTGCGCATCCCATCCTTACCCCAGCTTGTTTCCTACTCTTTACCAAGGGAAAAGCCAGCTGACAGGCATGTACATAAATTGCCCCAAAGCCATGAAGACTCTTATCACAGCTAGAAAACCCCAGTCACCCTAAAGGATGTGCCGGAGCCCTCTGCTCCCAGCATGGTCCAGGGGAGCCTTGGCTCTGCTGCATGGTGGGGAAGACAGGCTGCAGGCAGGTGTGTTGCAAAAAGGTCATTTCTTGGCATGGCACTGAGTTGGAGCTGTATTTTATGCCTTCTGACAGCATTAGCCAGAGCATCCAGATGTCCAAGGTATCTCTGGACAAAAGGACCCATCAAACTGATCACTCCTTTTGTGGTTTAGGGCTTGGCCAAGGTGTAAAAGCAGGTTCCTGGGAGCTGCTTTTACCCAAGCTTGACCTTACAACCTTGATTACTTTATGGCAGCCGTTTAAAAACATCCAGCACGTTCATGCAAACACCATGTGTAGCACCTCCTGGGCACAGCGTGGCTATTAAGAGAGCTGGGAGAGGGCTGCAGAAAAGATGCTTCTTGCTTTCCCCATGAAAGGCAGAAAACCCCTCTCCCAGCAAAGCAGCCGTTCCTCTTTTTCCAGCCGTCTGTGTTATTTTTATGTTGCATTGCTAGTTAAAAATACCCCTTGCCAGCAAGAACGGAGTTATTTGGGGCACCCTTGTTTATCTTTGTTTGGAAAGAGCACACACTGTCGTCAGCTGCCTCCTTCCTCCTAAAAATTGTCTTCTGCAAAACACATTGATCCTGTGCCTGGTCCATGGCCCTGGAGAGATGCTTGTGGCCATGATGGGCTTTCAGCCAGACCTGATGTCACCAGTGAAAGAGAAGGACACAAGTGCCCGTCAGATGTAGGGTGTGGGGGAGATCTCCCCAGTCTCTTCCCTGGACATCAAAGTTCGTAGCTTTTGAAGGGGTTCCTGCAAGCACATCCCTGGCTGCAGAAAACCCAAGAAAATAGGGGTCTCGACATGAAGGCGAGCAGGCTGGGAGGCTTTTGCTTGCTGAGCATCTCCGCGGCACCAGATGCCCTGAAGACCCCAGGAGCTGGCTGCAGCGGGAAGCCAGTAATGACCATATAATTTGTGGGTGAAGCTGGAGCCAGCCACGGAGCCAGTGCAGCCCCAGAGCCCCCCCTGCCCACGTAGCCACTGCTTCAGAGGGAGAAACAAGATGGGAAGGGTCCTCCCGACCCCTCCCCGTGGGCGTGTGGGGAGGGGGGTGCCCAGGAAACCCAAAGTCCCTTCAGGACCCTGAACAAAAATAATTCAAAAGGGCTTTTCAATTAGCAACCACAACTGATGATTGCTAATTGCGGCCAGGGAGTATCATCCGAACACCTCTCACCCAAACAGCATCCTGTAACTTGTTAGGTCGGGCAAAATTATCTCCCCCGCTCCTTGGCAATCCTGGGTTGTTTTTATTTACTACAGGGCATTTTAAGACCCAAAAGCATTCCTGGGGAAACTGTAGCACCCTGTATTCAGCAGTGCCATGCCCTCATCAATGAATCAGGCCTTTCTTTTCGCCCTCCGATTTATTGCTTTTTTTCTAGGCTAAAGTAATCATGGAGTAAAAAGTCTGGAATCTAACCGCAGGGAGCACAAAAATATTTAAACAAGCTGGTTTAAATCAGGGCTTTGACTTGCATTTGTAATGGCCTCTTTGGTCAAGACTTGAACGTGCTGTTGCATTTTGGAGCGGAAAGCAGAGGATGGGTTTGCTCTGTCAGCTCCCGGAGTGAGCGTGGAGGCAGAGGCACGGCCTGCGGTCTCCAATATTCCAGACAGAGAAAGGAATTTCTTTAATCCTCCTTTTTTTAAATTGGTTGTTTTTTTTTTTTTTTTAAAATTAACCTGCGCAGGGGTGATTTCAATCCAGCCTACAGTCAGCCAGGCTCCCACCACTCATCCCCCTCCATCCCACGGCTGCCGCTGCACTTGGGATGGTGCGGAGGAAACCCTGGAGCACCAGAGGAGACACAGACCCTCCCAATGCTTCCTATTTCTTAATTTCTTTTTTTGCTTTGCCTCCAGGCACCTGGAGGAGCCACATGCCTCCATTTCCCACCTGTCCTCCTTCTCGGCATGCCCAGGAAACAAGGCAAATCGAAGCCCTGCACCCAACAAGGGCTGGAGCAGCCCAGTCTCCCTGCTTTCCAAGGTAAATAATGACTTTAATTAGGAGCTATGTCTAATTCTCCATGCGGAGTTGATGACTCAGCTGACTGTCAAAAGCCTTTTTGCTCTGGTTTCAGGTTTTCGCAACTTGACCCTGCATCTGCCCCATATGCATTAGTGCAGACCTTGAAGCTCAGGGAAATACGAGTTACACCAGGTCCTTCAGGCTGGCCTCAAGCCGTGACATCCTTTTGAGAGAGGTGGTAAAACCCCTCGTGCAGGGGACTGCCAGACTCCTGGAAAGGAGATTATTGTTGTCCTCATTTGAATTTTAAAAAGCAAACAAGCTCTGTTGATTCAGACATTACATTTAGACTCGGAGTGGTAAATAATGCAAGGTTTGCTCTTTTTATCAGCTTGCTCGGCAAATCAATTGGAGGACTCAAAAACGTATTGTCATCATAAACGAATGAATTCATTAATGCTTGTTGTTTGCCTTCATGTTTTAATCGAATGCAAAGCAAATATACATCCAAAGAGTGTTCGCTGAGACAGTCAGCCCGAGTCAGGCAGGACTGAGATCTCCTGCCGGTTTTAATTTGCCTGGAAGAAAGAGGAGACAGAGACGAAGAGGTGGCAGGACCTTGGTGAAGATGACCGGCAAGCCTGGGACTTGCATCTCCTCTCCTATGCATATCTCAAGGGAAAGAAATTCATCTTTTGGACGTGCTATCCGAGACCCTTGCTCCTTGGGAGGCATCTCAGGAGCAGAGGGATGTGTCCGGCTGAACTCCCACCTCTCGCAAAGCCCGTTGTCTTACTGGTGGGAGAGATTTCACCCCGTTTAAAGCCTCTGGAGAAAGCACTACATGTGACAACCATATTTCTTTAAATACTCTGTGCACCCTCTGACAGCCCTCGCTGTATTCCCTTTCCGTGAATCACCAAGACCCAGCCAGAGCAGCTGTACTGGTGGTTATATGCGTTCAGCAAATATGTTCTTTGGCACCAAGCTGAGCGGTTTCTTCGCAGCGCTTTTGATGTGCAAAAGGGGAAAGGTGCAAAGCGTCAGCTCCCTTGCCGTTACCCGGTTTCAGGAGCAATAACCCATGGTCCCGTCCAGCCCCACAAGCCTGCAAAGGTGGCGGGCAAGCTTGCGGGAGTCTGGAGCATGCCGAGAGGTTTGTCTGTGTTTGTTTGTGTGTCCCCTTCCACAAGCAGACCCTTCTTCCAGGCATTGGGGAGCAGGGTCAGATCTGGATGCAATGCGGGATCCAGTTCTTGTGCCCTTCTCCACGCCCCATGGGTCCTTCTGGGACTTCAGCAGTGGGAATAAAGGAAATTCACAGCATTTGCCAAACATCTAGGTACCTGCAACCATGGCTGGCTGAAAGGCATTGCAGATACTGCTCTTAATAGACTTAATGTATTAAAAGAGTCGCTTTCACCCCACTTGCTCGGCGGCAGAAATGTCCCTTCTGCCATCCTTGTGGTAAGTCATCTTGGCACGGCCCCTGTGCGGTTACATAGGGATTAATCTGCCCCCATATAGTGTCTGCCTCAAATCGAGCCGCCGCCAAAACGAAGCTCATTTGCACATATTTATCGTCAGAAAAAAATAGCCGCTCACTGATCCAGAACATTCATCTCTAAATATTTACAAAGCATTATTTATCCGAACGAAAGAGACATTTTTCCACTCAACAAACCAGGCATATGGTAGCGGCGTACAATAGGAGATGAATTGCGCCGAATAATTCTAAACAGATTTAACGCCAGCAATAATTATTTTTAATCAGACAGAAAGTTCCCTGGGTGATAACTGAACATCTAGCATTTTAAAGTAATTGCATCGGCTTGCATTGTTGGATACTATTTGTTCAAATATGCTTGTTGTGCCTTTTGATCCTCCAGTGCAACTGCAACCCCCCTTTCCATCTCCCTTGGGGATAAAAAAAAAAGGAGAAAAAAACCCCCAACCCCAAGGCCTCTGTCATTTATTTCAAGCATGTCTTTTAATTACTGTGCTGCATTTAGATAGTGTACAAAATATTCCAGGCTGGATGCCTATTTAACAGACTCCCCGGTTGCTGCTTGAAGCTGCTCGGCAGAACACTGTGAATCATTATAAAATCTCCCACTTCAGTACGTACCGAGGAAAATGGAGAACAAAATGTACTGGCAGAAAACATTTAAGGAAGAATGACACAGCAGGAGGGATTTTGCCAGGCTTTCGTTTTTCAGAGGAGTTTGATAGATGCTACAGATGAACCCGCCAGGTTCCCAGCCCCGAATGGCTCTCTGCTGCGCTGCAGGTTGAGGTGGTTTGTGTAACCTGCCTGTCCTCATGCCGACATGCTGCAAAGCTCAGAAATACCTATCCAAGGGCTCCGAGCTCCCAGGTTGTTTTGTAATGTTAGGAGAGCGCACGTGGAGAAGCTATAGAAACCTTTGGCATCTCTTGCAGTCAAATCATAGAATCATAGAATGGGTTGGGTTGGGACCTTTAAAGGCCATCTAGCCCAACCCCCTGCAGTAAGCAGGGACATCTTCAACTAGATCAGGTTGCTCAGACCCCATCCAACCTGACCTTGGACATTTCCAGGGATGGGCACCATTTCCAGGCACCTCTCTGGGCAACGTGGTTAATTCGTTTTTAATGATGGTTTTATGCTCTCTGCTTGTCACCTCCCGATTTCAGCTGCGGGGGAAGAGAGGAGGTGTTTGCCCATGGAGCCTGCGTCCCTGCCAGTGCAGAGTCCCTCTAGCCCCACGGCACATCACCCTGGGCTGCTTGCACCCTCACCTGGGGAGGGGATAGCAGACCCATACTCTTGCGCTGGGACCAGTGCCTTTCCCCGCAGCCTTGGTACTGTGACCCAGTGCCAGATTCGGGTCCGCTCTCGAGCCCCAGGCAGGCTGGCATGGCCGTAGTCAGGCAGTCCGAGCTCCCTCACCGCTTGTGTTCAGCTGGGGAGGTGAGGAGCGACGGCAATGCGATGCCAAGGACAGGCTGAGCTGGAAACACAATCTGTCTGCCAGATGGGGGAAGGAACAAGATCTGGGGAGGTGAGCAGGGCACACAAATAAGGCTAATGGTATATTAATGAAAAATAAGATCTACCTGGGAACGGCTCGTCCATCTGGTGAATAAGCCCCTGTAACAAGCTTATGTGCCGCCCTTACCTGGGCTCTTTGTTATGCACCGGGAGGGTGCAGCAACCCCCGGACCCTCCCCGCTGGTCCTGGGCTCAGGGTTGGTTCCCTGCCACCATGAGAAGAGCAAATCCTCATGCTCAGCCCCCAAAAGCAACATCTCAGGAAAGATTAAGTTATGATTCTGGCAGGGCTCAGGGTTTCCAAGTCCCCTACAATTACAGTGACAATTACAGGGCTGCTAACTGCTGTAGCTGGGAGTCAGGAAAACAGCGTAGGGTCTGCTGCAATTTAAGGGTTTATTTGTGTAGTTTCCAGCTTAAGGGAATTTCGATTCCTGCTGAGAGATGTAACCAACACTGGGACCTCATTGCCTAAACCTGCACAGGCACACTGCGAGGGGTAGTCCTGGCCCTGACAAACCCGCAGCTAAAGATCAAGGGTGCAGGAGAGAGGAGGAAAAGCAGCATGGAGAGTACACAGGACAGCTTTTCGTTTCTGGTCCAGAAGAATATGAGTCCAAAAGGAAAATGCTTTCGGTCTGATATACTCACAGATGCTCAAGGTACCAGTCACCTTGTCCCATTGAAAACTTATCCAGGAGAACCACAAACATCTACATCACCTGGGGACATTTGGCTGTAGGTGTCTCAGAGCCTAATACCTCTTCCAGGAGAGCAGAGGTGTTCAGGAAACCCTTTGCAGCCTCGCTTGGGGGATCCAGCACAGATCCCATAAAGACAGATTCACTCTGTTAACCCCCAAAGCTCTCCTGCCTGTTAGCATATTTCTGATAAACCAAAGGAGGTGACCACTGAAGCCAGGAATGCAGCTGATGAGAAGCAGGCTTTTCATCTTCAGTTTCGGGACTGGTAAAAAACCCCATCTTATTCAGCAAATCTATCCCCCTGCATGTGAGAATTGCTCTAACCTGCTTCTAAATGTAATGGACATCTCTGGTCGTCCAACCGTTGGCGTTCAGAAAAGATAAATGGGATTTTGCTTGCATCCCCAGAGCCTTTGTGCTTGGCTGGGCTGGAGCATACAGCCGGCACACGCAGGCTGAGTGGAAACACGGTTGTTCCAGCAAGTAGGAAGCTCAAGGGGAATCATCTTATGCCTCTGAAGTGATGTCAGCAGGCTGAGAAGGTCTAGGGTTTGAGGTTTAATAGTCAAGATTATTTTAGGTAGGAAAAAACCAGCTGCTTCAACCCGAGGACTTAGCCAAGTGTGGGGAGATGACTCTTGACTTGTTCTCCATCACAGCTGGCAGCAGCCCTGGGCGCTGGGGTGCTCCTCAGGAGAGTTTTGGGAGGTGCGGGGAGGAACTGCCCCTGCAAACTTGGGTTTGACCATAAATACACCCAGGAGAGACTCACTTGCCCATGCCGGTCCCAGCAGGACACTAGACATGACACCTACCAAAAAAACTCCACCAACATTGACCTTGACTTTCAAACGAACCTCAGCCCCCCAGGGCCCGATGGTGGCTTTTGCCGTGTTCCCAAGCAGCCAGGCTAAACTTTGCGATGATGCACAGATTTACTAGCGCAGAGGTGAAATGATTGCTCTTTATTGCTGGCACCAAAGCCGCGCTCTTCCAACGTGCGGTGTTATCAGCAGTTCATTATCCCTCCCGCCCGCCCGGCCTTCTTGTCCTGCCATAATAAGACGAGCGGCGGAAGTCAAAGGCGTCATTCTGGGGAAAGCTCTCAGGAACTGTTCATCAAACGTGCCCTTTTATAATGAGAGCCATCTAATTTACATGCTCATTTAACGCTATACCCTACGTCTTACAGCACATTCCAGGTACCTTCTTCCTTTATCTGAAATCCAGCCCATTTACAAAAGCTGTATTTCCCTTAAATCGTAATTAGGTCACTGTGACCCTGCATAAGCTTTAGCAAACCCCTTTGTGTCCAAACAGCACAGCCTCCCAAATGCTTTATCCAAACACCCTCATCACGAGGTTAAGCATATTCCAGTCCAACGAATTAACAGATCTGCAAGCTTTGTCCGATTAACAAAACTGAAATGCCTAGGGGCAAAAAATAGGGAAATCATTCCTAGGTCTGTTCCTGCTGCAGAACAAACACCCTTTCCCCCTGGGGAAGCCTCTCACGCTTCCCTCGCATGACCCTTTCCAAAATTCCAAGTGTGGCTGGCAGCCCACAAACCTCGCTGTGAGGGCATATCCCAAAAAGCACCAAGAGGACTTTATGATTCATCCATCTGGAGGCTCCCAGCTAGCAGGAAAAAAAGGCAGTTTTGCCCATTTCTGGGCTGCTGTTTTCTAAAGCACTAATGCAATATCGTGGTTCCCATAACAGGAGCAGTACACAGCAGCTCAGAGCGGTTTTGCTGTGCCCACACTGCCCCACACATCCTTCTCTCAGGCAGAGCTGAGCATCCCCCACCACGAGCATCCTTCATCCCGGTCCCTCCAAGCTCCCGCTGCCTCCCCTGTCCCCAGGCCACCACACCATGCAGCCTGCAGCATCGCTTGCCCCACTTTTGCAATATCCAGACCCCACCAAATCCTCCAGTCCATGCCTG
Organism: Fregata magnificens; assembly: GCA_013389945.1. Lineage (NCBI taxonomy): Eukaryota > Metazoa > Chordata > Aves > Suliformes > Fregatidae > Fregata > Fregata magnificens. The sequence continues at coordinate 8,180 of WAAD01038281.1, read as the reverse complement.
CCTCACCAGTTGAAGCCGTGCTGGTTTCATCACCGTCTGCACGCTCCTAAAAACAGCCGTGGGACCTCCCAGCATCGCCGGGGCACAGCTCAGCTGCCCAGCCCCGGTGAAAGGAGCTGGCTCAGGCATGGCATGCACCCAACCCGTGCATGGGCTCATTAACTCTGCTGAGCACTTGGGGACTAATAACAGCATTTCTGTTATCACTCTGCTCATCAGCACAGGACCCACACAAGCTCATTTATGGCTGGCTTTGCATTGCTGCCACTTTTTTATACCCGTAGCAGGGACCTTGCCGGGAAGCCCCCATGCGAATCCTGCCTTCCAGCATGGTGCAAGGAGGCATTTTCAGATATTCAAAATTTTTTTTTTTTCAAATAGCATGGGATAGGCATGGAAAAAAATAAAAAATCATGTGGTGCTATTAATAGTCACTACTAATATCACCGTGAGCTCAGGGTCACTGGGATGCTGTGGATGCAAAGTCAGGGAGCTCACGGTAATACACACTGAAAGGGATTTCCCAGCTCAGCCCCCAGTTTGGTGCTGGCAAAAATGGCCCTGTCAGATCTTTCATCAATTTAACAAGCTCTGCCTCAAAATTAGTTTTCAGGTCTTTCACCCCCAACAATCCTATTAGCCCCAGTCATCTCAGGATCCTATAACTGTGTGCTTATCTCCTTTTGGATTTATTCCCACCCAGTTCCGAGCGATTTGTTTTTCTGCTGACATCGCCCTTTGAGTTAAATTAGTTTGCTTCCCTCCCTGGTGTTTACATTCCTGTTGTATTTATAGACAGGCATCACGTCCTCTCCCAACCTCCTTGGCCAAACACAGAGGATATTTTTCATCGCCGCCTAAAATAGGCCCCTTTTCCCCTGCCCTTCCCAGTGACCCTTTGCCGCACCTGCTGTGATTTGAACTCAGCCTTTTTGGGGCAAAGACCAGAACTCCGTGGCACATTCCCAAAGAGGTTTCCCCAGTGTTCCACAGAGCGCTTAAATATTTCCTCATACCTATTTTGCTTATTACACTTTAGGGTCACATTTTCCTTTTCCCCAGCAGCATCGCATATAAGTTGCACACAGCGAATGCACTGAGGTCTTTCTCCTCCTTTTAATTCGCACTCATGAGCCCTCAGTGTAGCGGAAAATCTACTTCATCCCCCAAATTCATGAGCTCACCCTTTGCAATATGGCATTTTGCCCTATTTTATATCACCTCTAACCCCTCCTCTTGTCTTCCCAGCCCTTCCCCAGCCCACAATAACAACCCTGACCCTTAAACTCCTGCTGTAATCTCCTCTTGGCACACGGACGATGCTTTAGGGAAGGCAGGCAGACTGCAGCCGCCGTATTTTCTTTGACTCTGAAAGGGAGTCTGCTCCCTTTCAAAGAAAGAAATCGGGTGACAGCGGCTTGGCCTGGCATCATCTATGATGAAACCCATGCCACCTTGCATCCTGTTTTCTAGTACCTGCTGACAGCCAGCAAGAAGAAATACAAGGGAGGGCGTCTTCATACAGGGTTCTCCGGACGTGGATTTAATTTTCATATAGCTCATTAACTCACCCAGCAGTGAGCTTGCTGCCCACACTTTACAACTCCAATTATTCCCTCCTTCTTCTTTCATCCCGTGTCCTCCCAGCCTTGCGAGCTCAAGAAAATAAAATCGTCTTGATGACTAGCTCTTTTTTCCCCCCTTTCAAGTATTTTCTGTTCTCCAGTCAGATGTTACCACCTCTAACTTCTCTGCCCACAAAGGGCTGCCTTAAGTATTTGATGTAAACGCTGCAGGGAGAGATATTCACTCCATTTCGGGTTATTATCTCACCAGAATACCATATATTATCTAGCAATCTCCAGCCAAGCAGGAGGTCCACTGTATCATCGCATTATCTTGTTTGGAGTGCACAGATTGCTCACTACGTGGTTCTGCCCACAAAGAAGGATACATAAAAAAAATATAGAAAGCATCCATTTAGGTTGCCGCCGATATCCTGGTGGGAAAAAAAAATGAAGCAATTGCTAACGGCCCAGGATTCGTCACAAACACAGAGAGTGTCCCAAAGCCTGGCTTGAAACTGTAACGCTTGGTGCCCATAATACCCTATGTGACTCTGCACACATGCATGTCAGCGAGGGATGCTGAGGTTCACGGCAAAAGGCAGAGTTTAAACGTCAGAGCTGTTTGAATGCATCAGGGGACGGCGCCTCTCGTATTTCCTCCTGGAGCTCAGCAGCTTCACACAGTCTAAAATACATTTTTTAAATATTAAATGCATATACTAAAATACATAAAATCCTTTAAAATACGTTATATTAGATAGCCGGCACCATGGTCTTTTGCTGCGACAAGTTTCCTACCACCAAATGTATCTCATTGCTTTCAGCATGTTTAGGATTGGCAAGTCCTGTGCATTTCAGGCCAGTGGGTAACGGCGAACCAAGGGTGAATGGCACCGGTGAGCTTGGATGTACCTGCATGAGCCCCTTCCCCAGCGAAAAACAAGCTGCCTCCATGGTCTCCACCACTATGGCCGGGGAAAAGTCCTGCTGGTTGGAGCAACATGGACCCACTTGAGACAAAAATCACGGCTCCCCTCTGAAGAGGCATCAGGCAACGGGGTATCGCTCCCTGGATTTGGTGTTTCTCAAGGGAAGGGACCCCATGAGCATCTTTGCTCTCTGGCAGAACACACCACAGGGACTTTACAGGGATTTCATAACTAAACAGGTGCGAGTTGTTTATGGATTTAAAGAGATAAGAGAATTTTCATGCCCATGGTAATCAATTCCTCCACTCAATTAGTTTTGCACATCTAAGAAAAGACGGGTCTTATTTCTAGAGAAAAAAAAATCAGCATCTCCGCAGCATGGCTGCGCTCGTGGACGCTCAACATGAGATGCGTCTGCAGCAGTGTGATGGGCACCAGCCCTTTGCCCTGCAAAGAGCAACAGGATCCAGGTGTCAAGGAGGGCAATAAAGAGAGAGTGGGGGCAGATGAAGACAGGGTCCTGCCCTAAGGCTAGGAAGGTGTTGAAGTTATCCACCGAGGCAGGGGCATGTGTTGGAGACTCAGTGGCTGTCCCCAGCCGACCACTCCTGGGCTTCGCCCATCATTTGCCTTTGCCGGAGGGAATGGCTCGGAAAAATCCATGTCCCCTGTCCTCTGGGACCGTGGCTGGGGACAGAGCAGGGGCTGCAGCTTTGCCTCCAGCGAGCTTAGTGCCAGGAGAAGGAGACAAAGCGATTTAACCTGCCAAGTATGAGTTGCTGGGGGACAGGGGGGACTTCAAATACAAAAGAAATGCTGCAAAGTGTTTCCAGCCACTGCCTCGCTCCCCTCCCGGGAGCCGGGTCTGCGGGGATGGAGCCCGGCTCCGGCCACTGGCCACAAGTGCTCGCTTGTCCCTGCCCATCCTTTAAGTCCCCAGGGTTTTCTTCACTGAGCCGAGTCTCCCCTCCAGTTTCTCTTTAATAAACTGAGCTGGCTGGACTTTCTAAGGCTGCGTCTGTGCTGCTGGACAAGAGGCTGGGACACTGCGGCATCCCCAGGAGCAAGCAGCACAGCTCAGGGCACAGCCCTGAGCTCTGAGCCCGCTGTCCCCACCATGTCCCTGGTGCCTTTTGGCAGGGTGTCGTGGGTCACATTGCAACCTCAGCCACCAGCCTCAAATGCATCATTTTCTGCCAGTTGCAATGGTGATGAACAGCAACCCCCAAAAAAAGTAGAAATAACGAAACCCCCGAGCACACAGAGCCCGTCCCGCAGCCCGGAGCAAAGCAGCCACCGCAGTCCCCTTTGCCTGGCAGAGAAATAGGGCAGAGAGGCAGAGAAGAGAAAACATTGCGAGGAGGTTCTGACTGCTCCCAGACTTTCTTACACTTTCCCCAGAAACATCTGGCCATGGCCACTACTGGTGCAAGATGCTGAAGGAGACAGACGGGGGCTTCATCCAGCACAGCGGCGTTCATGTTCCCGTGCAGGGCTGACCTGGTCCCTGTGGATGTGTGCGCTCTTATTTGATTAATCAGAGGTGATTCCTTGCTGCTTTCCCTCTCTCCCCATCTTCAATAGCAGCTCTCTGGGAGGACAAAACCCGACGCGTGGCACAGCAGCCAAGTCGGGTGTTTCTGCAGGAGCAGAGCATCTGTCCTCACTCCCTTAATCTCCTGCATTAGCTGCACAGAGGTCAGGGATTAGAAAAGGTCTTGCTCTGCAGGCGCCGCACAGCCTGGAGGTTTCTATCCCTATTGTGCAGCCCGACTTTGTACGGTCCTAATACCTTACAACAGCTTAAAGCAGTATTTCCCCTGGACCAAACATATTTTAGTGCACCTGCTCTGCAGCTTCTACTTGGTTATGCCAACCCGGAGAGGTGGTGGTGGCAGCCCCAAATCCTCCCCCCACCAGGAAATTTTGCTTTTCCTATATTCATCAGTCACTTCACCATTTGCATCCTTCAGTCCCAGCTCGGAGAGAGAAGACAGGGATCCCGAGTGCTGCCGGGCTGACTGCGCAGGTACGTTACTGAATCCCTGGGTAAGGCTGGAAAAAAATCCCTGTTGCTCTAAGGAATGGAAACCGGCAACCCTCGGGTGCTCCGTCCCTCCTGCGAGGCTTCATCCTGGTGTCTAATAGCGAGAGGTTAATTAAGCTTAACCTTGAAAGCAGGAAGATTAATATTCCCACCAGCTCTCTTGTTAGCAATGACCGTTGCAATTCCAGGTTCTCTCATTTTCCACGACAGACACACGCAGCTCCTTCGAACGGGCTAAACCTCGGCCTCGGGAAATCCTGACATTGGCTGGTTCCTGCAGTGGGTGACCTTTTATCAGATCTGACACCTCCTCAGCCCCCAAAAACCTACCTGAAAAGCAGGTGATGCCCTTGCCATGCCCCTCTCTCGTATAATCATTCAGCAGCCCCATGTCCCTACGGCTGGGCTTGTGGGGCATCCCCATCCCCCCGTACAGCTGGCTTCAAAATCCAGCCTTGGATTAAATAATTCTGCATTCAATAGAGAAATAATTGGTGCCACTCCAGTTGCGAGTTATTGCTTTCGGTAATGAAAGCCTCTGTTCCAACCCAATTAGCACGATACTCCAAAAAGACAAAGGACGGCGCTATTATAGCTCAGGGAAAAAAAGCAGATAGTGTAGTTGGACTGGGGGAAAAAAAGAAAAAAAAAGGTCACAAGGACATCGTAACCTTATGGCAGACCTCACGCCAGCTGTGTAATTCTGGATCAGGCAAACAGCGTTTGAGCGGAGGGAGGAGTCACTGAGGACCTGAGGATGCTGCAAAAAGGCATCGCACCCCAAGACAGGGATGCACCCCCCATCCATCCCCTCCGGGACATGTCCCAGGAGCCGAAACACTGCAAATGCCTGCCCCTGGGTTATGGGCACCCCGTACCGAGATGCATCGCCATGGAGGGAGGGCTGGAGCCTCACCTCCCTGGGTTATTTGAAATGGAAAGCTAAAAGCCACGGGGCCTGAGCCTTTAAACACCTCCATGTGTGAGCAGCCTCACATCGGTAACTATCACTCAAGGGCTGCTAAAGGCAGCTTTGGCTTTGCAAAGCTTCGTGCTTACATGGAGTTTATCAGGCTGTAATCCAGGCTGCATTGCATAAGGGCTTGCGTTACATGTAATCCATACGCTAATACGTTCTGAGCAGGAGCCAGCGTGGATATTAGACTGTTTACCTCAGAAAAACAACACAGCCTTCTGCAGGCTGGAGGTTGCTGCGTCCCTAAAGACACACTTAGGGAGCTGCCTTCGTAAAATAAACCAAACCTGATTCTAGGCAAAAAGCTACTAGTGCATATAACAATTACTGTATGTAAATGTATTTGGAATACTTATATATAGCTATATAGCACATAGACCATATATAGCACACAGATCACATATAGCAGACATCCAGTATATAGCACATAGGCAATATAGCACATTTCTGTGGCTGCGTGGAAGGCCTTGTGCAGGGAAGGAATATGAAGGCAGGAGGGCGAGGGCAGATTGGTCCCTAGAGCAAACCCTGACCACGGGTCTAGGGAGATTCAGAGCAGAGACCGCAGAAAAAATGCAAAAGCAGCGAATATAGCTAAAAAACCAACCATGGCAGAATAAAGCTGACGGGATTTATGGATAGTATTTTAAATCAAAGGCTTTGCAAAATGCACAGGGTTTGTGTTTTATTAGATTTGTAGCCAGAAGCAGAAGAAAGCCATGGCAAGAGGGAAGAAGGGGAAGACACAGCACAACTTCCCAGCCCCACTCACCTCCCATCACAGGTGCAAATGTGAGTGACACCATCCAAATGTGAAACAAATGGGCAAACACCAGCACTTTCCTATAGATCACCTGGTAAACGAAGAGCAGGAGATTTAACCTGCTTTGAAAGATATGTTACAGCTGTGACAGCTTCGTGTCTGTGCCTCGGGGGGCAAAGAGCTTATCCCGCCCCACCTCCTCTGCAAGCACCACCTCGGCATCCAGCCTGGTTTTCCCCAGGTTGAATGCAGTTGTGTGTCTTCATAGTAAACGTATTTGCAGCCAAAAAAAACCCAAACAAATGGTTTTGCAAACCCAGAAGCTAATTAGCATTTTACAGCCTAAATTGTCTCTTCCACCCCCACCCCAGTTTTCTGATGCTCTTGTTTCATCTTGCTAAGATCTGCTGTGTTGGCTTTTTTTTGCTGTTCCAGAACCAAGTCAAACTTTTAGACTAAAGAAAAAATTCTTAATTAAAGAGTTCATTTGAAAATAACACTCCCCGTGATTTTTACTGAGTGAATGCATTTCACGTGACGTTTCACACACCATTAAAACTGAAGAATTTTTGACCAGCCTGCTGACAGTTTCTGTTGGGGGTACGGATGTTTTGCTTATATATGTGTATACTCCCATATGCCAGCTATTGCCATCTGGGAACAGCCTTTTACTACAGTAGCTTTATCACACAGAGAAATAAGCACAGTTGTCAACCTCTTTAATAAAGATGAGAGTTGCGGTACAGATCTAAGAGCAAAATACTGCCCCAGATTCCCTACTAAGCTGATACTGTCAGGTTTCTCCGGTGTCTGTATTTCCGTTCCCTTTTCCCAGCCATAATGAAAAAGAAACTGCGAGGCTGAAGCAAAAAGGAACAGTATTGCTTAATCTAGAAGGAAAACTGATTTTTCTTTGCAAGGCAACCCACTTGGTGAGTAGTTCAGAGACGGTCACAAGCATGGAGCTGCTGGTACCAGAGCTCACCCCACATGGGGATGTACAACATCTTCTCCACAGCTGGAGAAGGATTTTGGGTCCAGAAGAGCATTTCCAGGCTGAGTAGCTCTGACTGGGAACGGAGTAGCTTCTGGGCTCCAAATTCACACGTGACCGTATTCCCAGTTGGTTTGTAAGTGCAAATGAGCCCTAAAGCTTTAGGTCTGATCTTCCCATCACCAACATCTTTCATATCTGCCAACCAACCACGAAAGCAGCATCATGCAAAAGGGTATAGTCTACCATCAGTCTTCCTCTTCTCTCTTTTTTCTTTTTCTGGCACCCGCACTGGGCCTGCTGGCAGCAGATGGAGTTCAGCTATCACAAAGGGGGAAAAGGATTCTTGCTCATGAGCTGGCGGGGCTCATCGAGGTAGGCTTTAAACTAGGCTCAAAGGGGGAAGGGGATATAACCAGGCTCACTAGAGAGGAGCCGAGGGGTGGCAGGCCAAGGTTGGGGGTGAAATCGATAGCCCAGCTCAAGTGCATCTGTGCCAATGCATGCAGCACGGGCAACGAACAGGAGGAGCTGGAAGCCATGGTGCGGCAGGATGGCTACGACCTAGTCGCCATCATGGAGACGTCGTGGGACGACTCCCACGACTGGAGTGCTGCAATGGAGGGCTACAAGCTCTTCAGAAGGGATAGGCAAGGAAGGAGAGGCGGTGGGGTGGCCCTGTATGTTAGGGAGTGTTTTGACTGTGTAGAGCTCAGTAGTTGTGATGACAAGGTCGAGTGCTTATGGATAAGGATGAGGGGAAGGCCAATGAGGCAGATATCCTGCTGGGAGCCTGTTATAGACCACCCAACCAGGATGAAGAGGCAGACGAAGCATTCTACAAGCGGCTGGCAGAATTCTCACAATTGCTGACCCTTGTTCTCGTGGGGGACTTCAACCTGC
>WAAD01038280.1:81494-145436 GCA_013389945.1 Fregata magnificens | reverse complement strand
CAGTGTAATGATAGAATATTTTATAACTGTTGTGTCATCCAGAGGGACTTTTATGATGCTTTGTGTTTTTGAGGATTTGTGTATATGAAAGTATAGTTCTTAATACATCATTCAAACAGGTTATAACTTTTTTATTGAATGTCTATTGGTTGTAGCCATAAACAGGAATAAACTTCAGCATATAGAAGCAATTTTATATATCCATCAGCATTCATCACGGTAATAGGTTCCTTTTGTCTAATTCACCTTGAAAGTATTGACTTCAGATGTGAAATGGAACCAAAACTACCGTGCCCGTTTTGCGGCATCGCTTAATATTTGCAAAAAGATCGGACGGAAAGTTATATTAAGTGTATTTAAATAATCAAACTGTAGTTTCTTTGTATTGCGTGAGACCTTTTGAGAACATCTCAATGTATTTCTGCTCTATTCTCCTCCTTGTTTGAAGGCAACTGACATTCTTCTTTCACTTTTCTTTTTGTTTGTGAAATTTTCTCCTTTTTTCTATCCACTCACTTCTCCATCTGCTTTCACTTTTGTTTGCTTGGGCCGTCTCTCATCCCAACTTGATAATGAGGAATGTGGTGTGACCCTGACCTCTATCAGCCCATGCATGACCTTCTGACTCCCCCACATAACCTTTGACCTTCTCTTTGACAGCTTGATTAATTACCCTGTGTTATGATTTATGAGTAAGTGCTATGTAAAAATAATAGACAACAGGTGGTCCTCTAAAAACTTTTTGTGGCATGTTTTCTTTTCCTGCCTAACTTGATGAGCTATTTTAAGTTGGGAGCTTAGTGGGACAATGTGTGTTTGGCAGTAACACGGCATTTTTACACACTTGGACACAGTGCTGGAATTCAGGCAGCCGAGGTGTAGCTGGGATGGAAATATCGCAAAGTATTAGCAGGGTGCAGTTGCCAAAATGTACATTGGGTGGAAACAGAAAGCGGAGTCAAGTGACATTTCAGGCTTTTCAGTCTCAGGTCACGTCTTGAGAAAATTGCTCAAATAATGGAGGGGGCATTTTTCAAGCTGAGCTGCATCTCCAACAGCTATGTTTACTTTAACGCTTCACTAGTGACTTCTGATTGGTTGTCATGACCTCATCCCACTGTTGCACCTACGATGTCGCAACAGTGACATAGATGTACCCTTCTCGTGGAAAAGATGGGAAATGAACAGAACATACATCTCTCAGAAAGATGAATGGACATTGCTGTGTCCGCTTTAACCACGGGCAGGTTTAAGAGCTGGGCACTTTGAGTTGCATTTCCCCTGGGAATTAACTCCGGTCTTGTTGCCAACAATCCAAATAGAAGCCTGAACTTGAAAATTCAGGTTGATAAAGCTTAGGAAGATGATCTCTTTCAGACCCTCGCTCACGGTCCAAAAAGATAGTTACATAGGTCAAAAGATTCCTCTCCAGCCCTGACCTCTCTGGTCACATATGGTGTCCCATCTTGGTGGATTAATATGCAGAGCTGAATGCTTTCAGCTCATTATTCATGTGGCCAGGCAGAAGAGATTTCAAAAGATTTGGAATTTACCTCAAATACTTTGGGGTTCTTTTTTTCAACCTTACTCTTGCTGTCAGAGGCAATAATTTTGGTATTCCTTCTGTTTCGAACATCTCGCTTGAACTTCCAGTAAGAGGCAGAAAGTACCGCTCCATTTCTGGCTCTTGTATTACAGTGGAAAAGGCCCTTCTGCGTTGTTCTGGCTTTGTAGTAAAGGTATTGTAACTGAGATTCATGACTCTTTCCAGCACTTGAGTTTGTCAGCCTGCTTTTCCTTTTGTCATCATTTGCTGTCTCAATCATAAGTATTAATTGTATTTGTATTTATGAACCTGAAAGTGGAGTTTGCACACAGTCCTCTATCTCCAGAAGTAGTTACTTGGAGGATGCTAGTAGTTAGTGTAGATTACATTGTACTTACCTTGAAGCATTAGAATTTGGGGAAATAGCTGTTAATTGGGTGTTTTACTGTAATTGTATCCACTGAACTCGTAGATTAGAGGCTGGGACTTGTATTTATCAGTGTCTGTCCTGATTATTGCGTCTCATCACAGATACACTAATGGGGGATGCAGGCAGACCTTGGCTTCTGTGCAGCATCTGTATTCTCTCAGATATGTGGTAGAGCACGAGGCTTGGCTTGTTTCAGTCAGCTGAAGATTGATGGAGGGAGGGGGGGTTGTCCCAAAGTTTCGCTTTTTACCATGAGAAAACTTTGCGCTTCAGAGAGTGGTTTCTCTTCCTGTGTGTGCTGGACACACAGGAGAAAACTACTCCACTATTACCTACGTTGAAAACATACCTAATGTTTTACTGGTTGTGGCAAGCTTTAAAAACTCTCCTGGATGATGTTACTTACTTATTTCATAGGTCAATACTTTTTAACAATGCTGTAAGCTCATCATAGCTGAAATTGTTATTTTTAATGACATTGTGAGGTATATACTTCTGAACATGACTTTCATTTAAAAATATACTTTTTAATGAGTGTGATTTTGTCTTTGCTTAACAGTCATGCCAAAGACACTGTATCTTGCCTATTATTAAAGTTTGCTAAAGGCCTTTTTTTATATATTAATGGTCTCTTGTGCTCAGTTTTGCATTGACTTGCACTCTGCCCAACCCCACTGCATTAGTGAGGAGTTCCACCTTTTTTTTTAATGTTCTGATTGCATTGCACTTTAATGATGCAGCTATGCCCACATGAAATACATTTTTTAAAAATTAAACTTAAAAACCATATTGTTTACATAGATGTTACTTAGAGCTGAGTATCCCTTTTCAGTAGAAAATGGCTTGGGCTAAGGCTGAATGAGAGAGGTTGTATTTGGGTACAATTTTACCAGTCATTTTGTTTTTCCATGTTGCTTTACACATTACTCTCAAGTCTTCTTTCTGGTGCCATTGTTTACATCTTGCAATTTAGGATGCAGAATTACAAGGGAGAGGGAAATACACTACGTCATGTAAGCAAAACAATCTGAAAAGAGATTACTTTCCTAAGATGAATTCTTATGAATTGTAAGATAGGTTTTCCCCTAATTGAGAAAAAAAAAAAATCTCAGTTATTACTTAATTATTTTAATTGTTCTGACAGAAAAGGCCTGCTAGCTGGGAGAAATTTAAAAAAAAAAAAAGTAAAGGGAGGCATGTTACACTGCTTAAAGTATAATTGATAAAAATCCTTTAATTGATTTATGAAATAGTGAATTTAAAAATGGAATCATATTTCATCTGTTGATGTCTATGTGAAAAATTGACATTGTGTCCTCATAAAATTGGACAAATGAGTCATGTAATTTTCAGTTACATAATCAATAACTTAGACAAATTCTACTTCTTTGATGATTTATGTGTGTGTTTTGTGGCCAGCTTAAAGTGGACACAGAGTTTCAAATCCCTGTAACACTTGTGGACCTGTAATAAACACATGAATTTTGCATTTGGCATTGTATAGAAAGCAAAACTAATCAATACGCAGAACGTCTCTGCTCAAAACGAGCGGGTCAAGAAGATGAACAGCACAGAGAGCCCCAAAACCACGAGCCTGCCAAGTACTGCGAAAACTTGGTCCTACCCTGCCACTAGCAAGCTCAAAAACCATTGTTTCATCTGAGGCGTGTAACTTAGGAATGTTTGTAAGTGGTGTTTTCCCCTGCGATGGATTTTGGGCTTTGAATTTTCCAAGTTGGAAATTTCATGTGTTAATCGTACAGCGTTGTGTGTTAACACGGCCAGCAATGGCATGGGAAGATTTTAAACTTTGTCTTCTTTAATTTCCCAGTTTCCTTTGCCCTTTCCCCTTTGCTTATTTATTTATTTGCCTGTTTGTTTGTATTTATCCCAGTTCAATTCACCCAGCAGGGAGGGCAGGGGAGCGACATGACAGGAGACCACTTACTCACGGCGCCGCGTCTAGCGAGGAGGCAATTTTCTCTTTGGCCTATGGTGACCTTTTTTGACTGCGTCCCTTACGCCAGAGGCAGTGTCCTGAATGCCTCTATTTCACCCTGTTTAGCAGAGTGCAACCGTGCCCTTTAACTTGGTTTTTGGTGGGAGGAGAAGCTACGGCAGACGTTTGAGAAGGGCACAAGGACGAGGGGTAGGAACTCCCTTCAGATGCGATTTTGATAACTAGTCGAGTGTGTCCAACTGTAGAAAATCACCGAGTGACAATCTGTCTACCTGACAGTGGCCACAATGCGCTACAAGGTTTGTGAATGGCTCTACAGATTAGAATAAAGCAAGCCCAAATAAAGTATCTTTTGTTGGTGTGGGCTTGGTTTGCTCTGGCCAGCTAGGTATGGGGACCTCTTTGATCCTTGTGCCTAGCCCAAGGGCAAAACGAAGCACCAAGTGAAAAGCTGGAATAAAGCTGTTCCGTTAGATAATTAATATAGACATTCCCAAAAAGTAAGTCTTTATTAAAATTTGCTTTTAAAGGACAGCTTGATTTTGACTGGGAACCCATGGTAACTTTAAGGACTCATCTCTTAAATGCACGTGCTTCTCTTTTCTCCCTGTGTTTGCGATTATATCTTCCACGAATATTACAATTCTTGTGTGATTTGCTATCATTTAAAAATCATAATAAAATGATTGGCTGATTTATTCAAGATTTATTTCTCATTCATAAATTCATGTATTTTTCAACCGGCTCATTTTCTGAGGCACAAAAATGCAGCTGGTATGCTCAAAAGCATCCTGCAGGTCACGAATTTTCCCTGGGTTTGTTGAATATAGGACATAATTCCAGGGAAGTTTTAGAGCAGATTTAAAGATGTACTGAAAAGTCATCCCCAAGGTAAAAGAGTTGACTTGCAAGCAATACCACTGAATCAGTTTTGGTATTGATTNCTGGGCACAAAGCTTTTTATTCATCGTTATGTAGAGTTCTTAAAATAATATTTTGCTTTTAGTTCTTGTACTGTTTTCTGAAGAAGTCATATAAAGTGCTTATGAATAAAACAACATATTAAATTATTTTAAAGGTAAAACAGGCAACTTTTCTGACACTGAGGGATGTTTTTGAGCGTAAGTGCATGCACAGACACATATTCACACATCAATATCCCTTTAATGACAGAAATGAAACAAATAGAATATCTTAAAATACCCTTCTATAAATTATGTTGTGTGAACTTACTGAAATAAACATAAAAGTTTTTAAGAGCATTGAAGTAAATGCAAAGCGTTTTCAAGCATTAAATCTCCCTTTTCATATTTCTTCTTTTTGTGTGTGTGTGTGTCTTCTAAAACAGGAAGGCTATGGAGTAATAGTACTGAATCCCAATGAGAACTATATTGAAGTGGAGAAGACAAAAGCCCAAGTACAGCTGTCTTCTGATAGCTCAGATGAACCTGCAGAAAAGAGGGAAAGAAAAGATAAAATCCAGAAGGAAACAAAGAAGCGACGTGACTTCTACGAAAAGTATCGAAATCCACAAAAAGAAAAAGAAACTATGCAGATGTATATCAGAGTAAGTTTCTTTTGGTTTTGTTTGCCCTTCCTTAATGATGTATAGATATGTTTACTGTCCATATTGGCTAATAAACAGCATGCTTTTTTAAAAACAAACACATTAACAAGATGGCATTCAAGAGCTCACACAGAGTTCCTGGCTCTTTATTCTATTGATATTTTTTGTCACTTATTGAATGTGAAGTTTTGAAAGAGTTACAAAACATTCCTTTCTAATTTCAAAGGGGAACTTCAAATAAACCCCAGAGGAACTCACTGGTGCTATCAAGAAAGAGAATGATTTAAGGAAGGCTTTGTAAAAATGATTTTATAAACAGAGGTGTACGTAAGGAACACTTTCTAGTGCAGCTCAGGCAACATATTAGCTTCACATGTCATGCGTGCATTTATTGTATTATATTGTCTTATACTGGGGAGGCAATAGTTATAGCCTGATAGTTTTTTAACATATTACCTGCTGAATTAATAATGTATTGTGGAAAATGCTGGTGTTCATCTTGTGTGGTAGCAGATTTACCCTATAATGTATTGTTTTCGTACGAGCAGCCATCCATTGTGTTTCAGCTGAACTTCTGAAGGCAGATAAAGGAGGAGAGTTATTAATATCTTAATAAATATTTAAGCTAGAATAGTTCGAGAATGGTGTAATGAGGAAACTCTGTCCCTTGCTCTTTCTTACTCAGTGAACCTTTGCACTTTGTAATGCTACCAGCATGGGATCGTTATAACAGTGCTACCCGAGGATTTCTAATTCTGCAGGGGGCACAAACAATATTATTTGCACTTTGACACATTCTGCTTCATATACATACTATGCATTATACATTCGAGACTGAGTCATGCAATTTCCAAAGCCTTTATTACAAAAGTTAGCATTTTCATTCAACGGTAAAATAAGTCAAAAATGCCACAGTGTAGTTAAACCGGTAAAAATGTATATGCCTTTCTGGTGTGAAACAGCAAAAACTCCAGCAAAAGGGATGTTAGAATCATCTTAAATTTTAACAAGTTCCTATTAATTGTGGTTTAGCATAACAGTGTTTGTAGGAGAAATACAGCTGTACTGGCTACTTAAAAGCGTTTGTAACCTGGATGTGAGTTTATCACTAATACCATGAATTCTACTGTGTCTTTTGAGAAATACCTTGCTACTGGGTATGGGAAACAAAAGGATGCATATACATATTCAAAGTCACCAACAGGGCACTGCTTTTTCTATCCGCTGCTTTTTATGAGAGATGCCATTCTGCCCGCCAGCCAGACCCTGCTTCTAAAGAGGGGCGACCAGGCTTGTCTCAAGGTCCATCAGAAGCCAGCGGACGATGTTGCTGTATTGTCCAGATAGGCGTTCAGTCAGCATGCTAGTCCAGTGTCCCCTTGTTGAAAGTGAACCTTTTTTTGATACCTTTTTAGCAGTTCCACCTTCTTGTGGCTCTTTTGCTTGATGAGGCATTAAAATTGGCTTCAGGAGGTTTGACTCCCAAAACATAAGATGCATGACTCTATCCCTTTTTCTTTTTTGTGCAGCTCCGTGCCTCAGTATGACTGTTGACATTCCCTTTATTGGAATTTCTTCAAACCAAGGAAGGAAGTAGCATGGGTTTTAGTGAAAGTGTGGGTGGTGGTCTCCTTTCCTGGATGAATTAACTGAAATCGGGTTTTCTGATGTGGTTGGTGTTTTATTCTGAAAGAATTCTTTGGGTTTTTTCTTTAATAGGCTCTTAATACAGAGGGTTTTTTGAAACAGAATGAAAAACGTCCCTGCTTTGGTGTGTGTGGCAGGATAAATTACTGCAATTTACTTGCCTATTGGTGGTCCAACAAACCTGGACCGCCAATAAGAGTGCCATTTACTCTGTTGGGGAGAACTGCTAAGTCTGTAAAAACTTTGGTGGCTGCAAGAGGAACTGTGAACATAGCGTGCTCTGCTCCACCTTCCTGGCCACAGACACGGTTGTCAGTCTGTCCAGGCATCCCACGATGCAAACAAAATGGTGCAATGCCATATTTGCATTGTATTTCTTGCCTCCCGTGCTTGGGTCCCTGGGATTACGTGTGCTACAGGAATCACCATTCGTTTGCACCCTGGGACTTGGTGCCAGGCTTACCGCAACCACAGGCTGCTGGGGGGTACAGTGTTGGAGCTGGTTTGGGGTAATCTCAAAGGGCAATTTAGATGTGACCTTTACTTACTGTGTAGTATAGCATACATTTGGCTCACTGGACTCTTGAAATAAAACATATTGTCACTCCACAGAAATATTTAAGGATGGTATATGCTTTGTAATGGTCTTGTCAAAGAATTTTGAAAAACCTGAGTAAGCCTTACGTTATCTTTGCGGAGCAGGGCAAACTGGTACAGAGAGACTAGATGAAAAATATCCTCACAAGAGGGCATCAACTGCATCTAACGTTGAAGGAAAATTTGTTTGTGTCAAACATGCTGGAGAAATTCTTTCAGACTGTTAAGTAGTAGGAATAAATGTCCACAGTTTTGTTCTCATAGGGTCATCGAGATCTGTTGTGATCCGATGAGGAAATACCATGTGAACAAGTTAAAGCTGTCTGGATGATGCTTCCACTTGTGCAGTTAGATTTTCCAAGAATTGGAAAAATTGAACTCTTCTGTGGTAAATTTCTTTAAGTATTTTATTTATTTTCATAGAAAAAAACAAATAGCTACTCAAGAATATGCAAAAGCAGAGTCTTAAAAGACAAAATCTCAAATTGCACTATATTTTTGTGCAAAATGAGTATAAATAAAAATTACTATGGGAGTGTGTAGTGCATTAAGCATAGTGCTTGAAAGATCAAAGTACTTATTGTTTCATGCTGGAAGTTTCCTTAACTATGAAATAATGTACTTTCTGGCATACATTATAGCTTGTTAAAGGGACTGATTTGGTCTGGGCAATAAACATCATGTCAAACATTATGGCAGAAAAACCTGCTTAATATGTTTTGTAATAAGACAGAATTTTTTTGTTCTTGAAAACATCTGCCAACTGAATTCATGAGTGAAGACAGAAAATGTCATCAATTCAGTAACAATCTCATAAATTTGGTTTCTTTTTTGGCGATGCAAACCAAGGAAAAAACTTCTTGATAATCAGCATTGACTATAATACTTTATGGAATGATTAAACAAAAGCATTTTACTTTTATATAACATGCTAATGAATGCATATGAATTTTAATACTTTTACTGTTCAGATTTTAACAAGCATATTGCCAGCAGATCATTTTAAAAGCATCTGTTTTTTAATGTGTTGAATGGAGGATTGAGTCAAATAGCTAAATATGTACATACATCCATTTAAAAAACATATTTCTATCCTTACTTATAGATACTACCATTTTTTCTTAGACCACCAGAGGCTGCTGCTGTACATATTGGCTAATGCTTCCCCCCAGAAACGTAATACCCTAGCCAACCTTCATTTATTACTGAACTAAACTGAGAATTTGTTGATCTCTAACCTTTTTCTATGGAAACAGACCATACAGGCTTAAATGTGACATGATTATTCCCTCCATCCTCCAAGCCGTCTCCCACTCCCTGCAGATTTTCACACTGACAGTGTCTTCTCTATGTTAAAAGACACTTAGAAATGTAAATCAGTATTTATCCCCTTCTAAATAGCATTCACCACTTAAACAAGTATACTGAATGGATTCTGAAATGTTATTAAAGAAAAAAGTATAAATCGCATAATTTTATAATAATAGTAATTTGCAATAATGTTGTTGCCACAATAGTTGAAGGATATCAAAGAGGCAATGAAGGAAGAAGTTAGGAAGAAGTAGGACCTTTTATCAGACGAACTGGTGGGGTCAGGTTTTCTGGGCAAAAGGGATAAGCCTTTCCTAGGCCTGTATGCTAGGAATTTTGTCCTTTTTTTTCCACCGAGCTTAGCTGCTTTAATAATTCTTACTGCAAATATTATTTTTACTGTAGCACAATCTATAACAGCGCTATTTATACTAACAGCATATCAATGAAATTAAATTAATTTTGGATGTAACATACTTTTCATAAATAGTTTTTCCCATTCTCTGCGAGAGATTAAATAGAAAAAGATCATGTGCAACTAATTAATTTGTTTTACTAAAAAAGGAAGTATCAGGATAATTTGTGCCAGTATTTAGGAGAAAGTGGTAAAAGGCAGGTTTATTAATATACGGTTAAGTACGCAGTGACTGCTGGTGGGCAGGAAATCCTGGCAAGCATGCAAGCACAGTTGTGCCATTTCTGCTTATTGTTCGGTACGGCTGACACAAGGCATTGCCTGACTGAAGGTCACTGCAGAGTGTCCGCTTGTGCAGGGTGACCTTTCGGTGCAGCGGATTTATTTCACGTTGGAGATGGAGCCGTTTCCCGGCATAGCTGCCGTCCCGCCAGCTGCGCGGGTCTGGCCCCGTGGCCGTCCCTGGGCAGATGCAGGCTCCCACTGCCTACCCTGTGACTTGGCAAGGTGCGCGCCTGCTCTCGTACAGAGTCTGTGTGACTGCATTAGCGTGCTGCTGAGACCAAGCTAATAAGCCCTTTATTCCACCAGAAGAGACAAAATGAGAAGCTGTGCTGGTTTTGGCTGGGGTAGAGTTCATTTTCTTCACAGTAGCTAGTGCAGGGCTGTGTTTTGGATTTGTGCTGGAAAAAGGGTTGGTAACACAGGGGTGTTTTTGTAGCTGAGCAGTGCTTGCACAGTGTCAAGGGCTTTGCTGCTCCTCACAGCATATAAAGCTGGGGGAAGAAGAAGGAAGGGGGGCACGTTCAGAGCGATGGTGTGTGTCTTCCCAAGTCACCGTTACGCGTGATGGAGCCCTGCTTTCCTGGAGATGGCTGAACACCTGCCTGCCCATGGGAAGGAGTGAATGAATTCCTTGTTTTGCTTTGCTTGTGTGCGTGGCTTTTGCTTTCCCTATTAAACTGTCTTTACCTGAACCCAAAAGTTTCCTCACTTTTGCCCTTCTGATTCTCTCCCCCATCCCACCGGGGGGGGAGTGAACCAGCGGCTGGGGGGGCTTAGTTGCCGGCCAGGGTTAAACCACAACACAAGCGCTAGGCAGACAGCTCCCAAGAGATAAGGGACGTGCTCCAGCACAGAGAAAGTCCGTGGCAGACCTAGGCATCAGGACCCAAAACTCCAAAGTCCCAGTCCAACATTGATATTGCAATACCTTTTTCCCCCCCCTCTTACAACTTCCAGAGTTACTTTACCTATATGTCTGAAATAACACATGGTTTTACTTTGTCTATATTTACCTTTCAAAGCCCATTACTTCCTTCTGTTCCTGTGAAGTCTCTCTCACTTCTAAGCAACAGAAAAATCATGCAGGCAATGGAAAACTCATGAGAACTGCCTAGAAACTACCATGGCTTTATTGTTCTTGCCACATGTAGCACTGGGCGTTCAGAGTTAAACAAGACTGTAATTCAGGTGCTGGGATGTAAACCTATAGTGACATTCTGGGTGCCCTGGAGAGATCTGGCCCATGTCTTCTAGGACCTGCACCAGCAGAGACCTGCACCACCCTGGCCCAGCAGCTGGGTGCCAAGCAGAGTACTCTAAAGCATCTAAAATGGCACTGAGCACATACAGTTAGGCCCCCGCATCATTCCTAAAGGGTCAGGTAAGCTTTAAGTTCCTATAGTAATTTGTATATAACAGCAAAAATATTTATATGTCATATTTCTTTCTATAGATACTAAAATGAACAGGCATCTCGCATTAAATGGCTAAAGTATGTAGGGTTTAAACTATAGTAATATTCAGTAATTTATGCATAGGTTATTTAGCTTGTGCAGTTAAACTAGGTATTTTTAAAAATCCTGAGATTGTAAAGACTTCTTATGGTATGTTTTGCGTCTGCTAGTCTGGAAAAGTTATATTTGTCTTCTTTTCCTTGAGCAAGTGAGAAATCAGAGATGCAGATAATCACTGAAGGAAGATTTTGCATCTCTTCAAGAGCACCACCAGCTCTTCGTTCTGCCATACCCTCTCTTTGTTCTGCGTTTCACAAGTATGGTTTAATCAAAGAAAAGGAATAAATCGGGGCCATCTAGCTTTGGTGTCTTTCAAACATTCATTACATGATGCCGACAAAATGTGCATTGTTAGATCCGGCTCCTAAAACGTGAGGCAAGCCGTGTGGGTTTCCAAAAGAAAGAACCAGCTTGCATCTCTCCTCCCACCACGAGCTGTGCAGTGCTCCCGTTGTGCTAAAAAAGACTGTCTCTCACAGGTCAGATGAGTCCTCCTTCCTTTCAGATTGGATTCAGGCTTGGTAAACCTGGCCAGTTAGTGAGCTAATGGTAAAGAAAACTAGCTCAGCAGAAAGCGGACCTACTTGTTGAAGGCAAAGGTGAATAAAAGGTGAATAAAATTATTCGAACTTCTTGTACTCGGATACTGCCTGTCTTTCATTGTAGAGAGATTGCAGTTAAGGGCTGAAAAGCCCTCGTAGGTCATCTGGTCCATCCCCCTGCCAGTACAGATTACTCTCTGCAAGTATCCTTTATCATTTATCTTACAGAATCAAAGGATGATATCCTTTTAGCTGGTATCCAAAACAAGGATAATATCCTCTAACCTACTGTACGCAGTCACATGTTTTGATGCTAGCTTTCAATGTGTTTGGCAAAATCAGCAGAAAAAATGTAGCTGGGGCTCAAGTGGCAACACACACTTTTTTGCAAAACTTGAAGGTTCTTTAGATGTTTTTTTCTTGGGGACCAGTCAGCCGTAAGAGCCTTGATATAGTGAAAGATGATGAAAATTAATTTCTGAGATAAGTACATGTAGTCATCTTAAGATGAATTGCAAAATAAGCCTTTTCTGTGGGGACGCACCACCCCACCTCACTCCTCTAGAAATATTTGTGGGTTTTGGGTAGGGGGATATGAGGACGGTACCGCGATGCACGGAGGTCAGGAAAACAAAGTTTGTGGAGTCCTAGGAAATGAATGTCAGCAGACAGAGAACTGGGGCACAGGATGCACGGTACGTTCAAGGATGTTGTTTTCACCTAATCTGCTACAGAAAACAAAGTGAAAATCCAGGAAAAAATATGGGGGAAAAAAATGTAGCTTTTGGGATTAAGATAAATCTGGTAGTTCCTCTGCAGTCTGCTTGGCTGCCTGCAGCAGTGGCGGCTGCCAAAGGGGCTAGAAGTAGTGGAGGAAATGGTGGCATGGAGGAATGTGGAATAAGCTGCCCAGAAGAAATGTCAGTTCCTACCCTGCAATTCATAGGTGGCTGACAATTTGAAAAATTAATTATTACAGCCCTTTCATTCATTGCATTTTAAAATCCTTAAGAGTGAAGGATTTTACTAACTAAAATCCTTACTTTTTGTGAATTTACTTACTGTGCGATGTTATTGTGAATTATTTACCTCTTGAGAACAAGGTTTATCTTTTTAATCAGCTCATTGTCATCCCTATACAGGCAAAGAAATATGCCTTATTGTGAGCTCTGAGGAGAACGGAGTCATGACCTCCGTTCTTGCTATGCCTTAGTGAACTCCATGGCTGATCAGCACACCTTGAGAACTACCCTTTACCAACTTCAGAGCTGTTAACTTAATTTTCGTAGTGCCCAGAGAGAAGGCTTTCCTATGGTCTGTTTTGTGGTGTCTCCAGCCATGAACTCATCTAACTTTTGAGAAATCTTCCCGTTCCTCTCTTGGCTGAATCCTTGTTTTATGCTTCTCTCCCTGGCTAAAAGAGAATGCTAAACTGATCAAAAATGCTTTTTGTCTTCTGTGGTTGGTGGTGTCAGTAGCAGGCTTTCTCCCCTGAATGGGCTGCATGCTGTTCAGCCGCACTGTTCTACACTTTGTTATTTAACAGTTGATTCTCATTCTCTTTCTCTGTATTTTTTGATCCATACTTGGCAAGAGTGAATTTGTCAACACACAATGAGGTATATTTTCGTTATTATCAAGTAACGCTTGAATTTTAGTTAGTTTTCCCAATAGATGGCACTGCTTGGAGAGAAACTACTGAATAAAGACGGAGTTTCATACAGAGTTACCAAGAGTTGTATTTGTTGAGGAGCCTTAAGTTTTTCTGGGCTCTTAAGCAACAGTTTGGGAGCGTCTAGTTTGGTACTTTTAGCAAAAGCATAGAGTGAGAAAAATATCACAACTGTATTGAACAGGTTCTTCAGGAAGGAGGGGACGTCCCTGGGTTAGTAGCATTTGACAAACAGAATCACGCTGCTTCTATTACTGGCGAGCTGTGTGAGTAATCACAGGGATTGCACACCAGGGCCACACGGGCTCCAGTTGCCATTCTGCTGGTAGATCATGTAGCAGGAGTGATCCTTAGTTCGCCATCAGAATGTGCGGAAATAATTTGCTGTGCATCCAGCCAAGTGTCAATTTTTTAGTTCTTTAATAAAATACTGCTCCTGGCTGCTAAGCCTCTACAACTCTAAAAAAAGCAGGAAAAATATTACATCTGGTTTTGTCATGTCCTTATTGAATTAGGGAGTGAGTGGAAGAGTTGGTCTGTCCCAAAAGACTTACTTTACAACTTAATTGTCTAGTATCACTTAAATTTGAGTCAGTCGTTATACCTATAATGCAGTGTGAATTACACAGGGCAGTTCCCCCTTACACGCACACACGTGCACGCGCATGGGTGTGCACGCAGGCACTACCTACACTAAAGCACACAAAACCTACACATGTTCTTGCGTGTTCCACGCCCTGCAGGCTCTGCGGGAGGTGGGCTCTGACATCATGTGCACAGGCATAGGGTACCTAAGACTGGAAAGTTTCCTTTTTACCAAAAGCAAAGATTTAATCAGTACATCCGGTCATATAGTATAGCGAGAAACTTAAAATGTAGTTAATTCAGACAATACGCCTGGTACTTCATAAGCATCTGCAACATGTTTGTTCTTTCGGACTGTTTTTTTCTTCCAGGATGGTTTTTCATTCCTATCTCCTGTCTTTTCCACCTGCTGTGTAACTGAATAATCTGATTTCATGGATCTTGCAAGTTCAGCCTATATCCTACAAAAGTGGGCAATTGACATTATCACTTAATTGTGTCACAGCCACTCTGTTCTTAACCTGGGAAAAGAGAAGCCTTAGTTGCATGTAGATGTTAAGAAGACAGATATTTATTTCTTTTAGGGATCTGGTTTGCTGAGGAATTCTTTTGAAGTTAGCAAATTAAGTAATGAAGAAATTTAGCAAAGCTTAGGCTGCGTAAGTAGTTTTGAAAGATTTCTAGGTTCTGCAATTAGCTTTGTGGTCTTATCCCTTGATAAGTCACTGCCCTCACACATTCCACCTTGCAGTGCACCTCTCGGAGCCTCTGGGTACTCCAGTTTTCCTGTTGCTTGAAAAATGAACAAACACATTTGGTGACAGGATCATGTTATTCATTGTGTGTCCTTTGCACTGGCTGCCAAAAAAGGGTAAGCTTATGTTTAATGGCTGTTGCTTATTTTTAAATCCCTTACCAGTGAAGACCTTGGCCATGTATGAAATCCTCCTCGTTGAGATATGTCAAGCTTTCAGACACTGCATGCTGTTTAAGGCTCTGACTGCTTTGCCTTAGGTGGGCAAATGAGTTATTGCTGTGATAGATCTTAAAATAACAGCATCTGTTTGGTCATGGAGTCCACTTGTCTTAAATACCTTCCTGCTGCTGTTGGCTGTTTGTTCATTATGTTCTTTTACTGTTTCCTTTCCCTTTCTGTTTTGAACTACCCCAGCTGACTGATAGAGTTTGGCTGATATTTAAATGGATTTTTATCCTGATGGGTACCAGCCAGTGTCATCACTGGAGTGGAAGTTCAGATACTGTTGTTATTCTGTTTACAATTGTGGTAAATAACAAGACATGGTTTTCTGACAACACTATCAAGTAACATCTATTTCTACCCAAAGATAAAGTGACCAGGCAAAATTCAGGTCTGCTAGACTCAGCAAAGACAGAATGCAGTTGCAAAAGGTGACCACTGCCTCAGTTGTGCTGGGGGTCCGCAGAGCATACAAAAGTTGGAAAGAGAAGGTTATGACATGGAAATACTGTGAACGATTTTGTGTCCGCAGTGGTAGTCATCTGCAGGACCTCTCTGGAGTGTGTTCAGAGTCACCACTCTGTCTCAAATGCATGTGGTTCAAGGTTTGGGGAAATTCCACAACATATGTTTTTACACTTCTGCGACACTGGAACTACGGAGCTCGCTCTTTTTGCTTTTGATTGAAAGAGTCAGGCACAGTACTTGTGACCAGTCCTGGCTGACACTGCTTTGAGCATGGTGTTGGACTAGTTGACCTGCAGAGGTGCTCTCCAGCTGATGTGGTTCAATGGTTCTATATTACTAAGTTCCACAACGGCCCTCAAAGAAGTATTTCAGTTACGGGTAGGCTTTGTGGACATTCTGAAGAGAGGCGAATTTCCCTGTCTCAGAATATTTGGTGTGACTGAGGTTGTGGTTGGTCATCCACTTACAAAGAGCAGGCTCAGGTGATTGAGGCTAGGAAGCCTACCTAGCTATTAGCATGGTTAATACCATGTGGTCTTGCACAAGTGCTGCTACAGAAATGCACCTTGAAAGATACAAGCCCCTCCAGACAGGCAGTGGTGTTTCTTGGTGTTTTTAACACGGGCACGGTGAGCAGAACATTCATCATTTCTTCAGAGATCAAGAAGTTCCCCAAGCCAGATCATCTGCTTAAATTTCCTGAAGGACCTTAGAGCAGCACAGCAGTAGGAGTTTTTTCACAGATGTTTTCCAGATATTATTGGCCTGCCGATTTTTGAATAATGGGAAGGATACAAGTACTGTCCATGTCCTTCCTACTCCCTCTCCTTTGTTATTTCTTCAGCAAAAAGGGGGTTTGTCTACATTGTTAATTTGAGTCCACAAACTTTCATTTTAAACTACAAATCAGTTCTTGGGTTTTGGGAGGAGAAAAAATACCCTGTGATGCTCAAATTGATTATTTGCCAAGTGTGTTTGGAAGAGGATAGACATGGCAGAATTAAAAAGGCTGCGACTATATCAAATCTATATCTCAGCTGTGGGCCAGTGTATTATCTACAGGTTGCCTTGAAGCCCTTGGACAGTCCCCCAGTTTCTCTTCATCTTTTAAACCTGTGCCCATGTTCATAGAGGGTTACGGATTATTTAACATACTCCTGTCCAGTTGTCTGTGAATGCTGTTCATTGGAAGAAGTCTGCTCATGCAGACACCTGCGTTGCCACCTCCAAAACTAAACCGTGCTGCTTGGTGGAGGGGCAGTTTTGGGTATTCTGGTGTTGTACTGGAATATCGGGCACAGTGAGTGTGATCGCAGTTTGGGGGATTTGCAGGACATCTGGTACCTGGCAACTATCAGTTCTTACCATGCATTGTCAGCTAGCACGATTTAAGATTTAAAATATGTTAGTATAGAAACATTTGCACTTACAGACCTAAACTACAAAAATAGCAAAAATACATTAGATGTGGATTGTTAAACAGTGTTCAACTGTTGTTAACCATAAGAGCTATCAGAGCTCTTCCAAAGTCTCAGTTAGCCTGAAGATCTGGTTAATCAGCTCCTACAGGACACCCAGAACCAACTTACCCAGACCAGGACAGATCCTGCAGTTGCCCAGGTCCGTTCTTCCGCACAATCTCTTTCTTCTCCAGTGCAGGATGGAGTCAGTCCTGCTTCTCTTTTCCTGTTTATCTGCACTTCAATCCCTGCCACCAAGCACCAGGACATTTTGTGGCAGTATGGGGATGTGGTGGGTTGACCTCGGCTGGCTGTCAGGTGCCCACCAAGCCGTTCTATCACACCCCTCCTCACCTGGACAGGGGAGAGAAAATACAACAAAAGACTGATGGGTCAAGATAAGGACAGGGAGATCACCCAGCAATTACCATCACAGGCAAAACAGATTTGACTCGGGAAAATTAATTTAATTTATTGCCAATTGACAACAGAGCAGGATAATGAGAAATAAAACCAAGTCTTAAAACACCTTCCCCCCACCCCTCCCTTCTTCCCAGGCTCAACTTCACTCTCGACTTCTCTACCTCCTCCCCCCGAGCAGCGCAGGGGGTCAGGGAATGGGGGTTACGGTCAGCACATCACATGTTGTCTCTGCCGCTCCTTCCTCCTCATGCTCTTGCCCTGCTCCACCGTGGAATATCTGCTCCAGGTGGATATCTGCTCCACCATGGACCTCCCTGGGCTGCAGGAGGACAGCCTGCCTCACCGTGGTNGGCTGCAGGAGGACAGCCTACCTCACCATGGTCTTCACCACGGGCTGCAGGGGAATCTCTGCTCCAGCGCCTGGAGCACCTCCTCCCCCTCCTTCTTCCCTGACCTTGGTGTCTGCGGAGTTGTTCCTCTCACATATTCTCACTCCTCTTTCTCTCAGCTGCTGTTGCACAGCTTTTTTACCATTTCTTAAATACGTTATCCCAGAGGCACTACCACCGTCGCTGATGGGCTCAGCCTTGGCCAGCAGTGGGTCTGTCTTGGAGCCGGCTGGCATTGGCTCTATCGGACATGGGGGAGGCTTCTAGAAGCTTCTCACAGAAGCCACCCCAGTAGCCCCTCCACTACCAACATCTTGCCACGCAAACCCAATACAGGGGGTTATGTTATTTGCCCACACTCTTTTCCTTAAGGTCTTGATTAACATTTCTGTTGTATACCTTAATGAGCACATTGCTGGCTTCGCCCTGTGGATGCACTCTACATCTTGCTTTTGCCACTCACTCAAAGTGATTTCTTCCCTCCCAAACAGCAAGAGGTAACAAACCTCACAGAAGAAAGACCTGAGATACTAAGCAGGAGGAGGTGCTCAATCAATAATGCTCCTATCTTTTACTGATAAATTTTATTGGTTTTGCACCATCGTTGATGAGCAAACTGGACTTTTTTTCAGAGACGCTCTGGTGATGGGATGGCATGGCAAAGCCCAGCAAACAGCTGAAATGGGATTTATCATTTATCAAATAAATAGAGGGGGCTTTTGTTTGGATTGTTGTCTGTTTTCGTCCTGATGTAACGTTACATAGCAAACTCAAACAAACTTTGATGAGAAATGTTGGGGGACTAATCTGTAAGATGGACAATATGCGTGCATTATGATACAGAGAAGCGTCACAAAAGGAACTTCAAGAGTAGAAATTTTTTTAATTAAAGCACAATAAGGTCCAAGGCTCCCAAACTAAGTAACGGTTTGAATGGGTGCAGGTTGCAGATGTTGAGTGCACTTAATCCTTGTTTAAAACACGTCAAACAAATGGTGTTGGCTAATAAAGGATTAAAATGGCATCAAGAACCATTTATAACAGTAACAAAAGCTACATCCGTGTGTTTTTTGGAAGGTTTATTTTTCTTATCCCACCGACCAGCATAGACATCATAGGTTACGTATTCTATGGAAGATACACATTATTCTCAAGATCTTCAGTTATCTGTGGAATTTCTGTTCTGTTGAGTCTATAACCTCAGTAAGACCCCCAATGTTTGGCCTGTGCTGCCTGAGTTAGAAGATTGCTCCCAATTTTCCAGTTAGGTCAACCAAAAAAATTAAGATATGATAGAGGGTCAGTGGAAGAAATTCATATCAAAACAACTGCTCACCATGTCATTATGACAACCTGCTGTAACAAATGTGCCTCTGTTTTAACTTATGACAATTAATTGCTAAAAGTAATTTAATCTGACAGTGGCAAGATGTTGAAAGACTCGTGAAGATGTCATAAAAGCGACCTTTCTGCCCATGTGCAACCAAAAGCCATTTTTAACAAGGAGCCTCAAAAACAGTACAACTTCTTTTGTACTTTGTTAATTAGTTATTGATTTGAAACAATGCTCTGCCAAATATTGTCAGATTAGCTAGACGCCAGCAAGGTCACGGTGTGACAGTCTAGTCCTGATAATCTTATGGTATATAAGAATTCTTTTTTCTCTGAACCTTTTGTTCCAATATCCTGAGAATTACATTTCCTGGCTTTAGCATTTGTGCTAATTTAAAATACAGCCAAGCTGTCTGTTATGTAGTTGGATGTTCTGAGTTGTTAAAAAACAACACTGCGTTAGAACAAAATTGGTAGTGATCTAACGTCTAATGATCTTCAGCGGCGGCGATGCACCGCTGCTGCAACAGCAACGCCCTCGCTAATCTGAGGAGAAAAGAGCCTGCTTTATTAAAATGGTCAGTGCGAGGGAGTTGCAGGGTTCAAGCCAGAGGTAAAACGAGCAAGTTCTGAGGTTGTTTAGCAACTCATCGGGATTAAAGATCATGTCCTAGCTTACGTTATTGCGAAACAAAAATAATGGAGGTGGGTCTGGACAGGAAAACTGAGAAGCAGAATTAAGGCTTGAACAGCTCAACATTCAACTTTTCAGATTATTGAAACAAGAACCAACAGAAAACGCAAATCTCAATTTCAGATTGTGTTTGTCATCTGTTTAGATAATTATTTTATAAGCTAATGGCAGTTACTTCAAATACAATTAATTATAGTATGCTACATATTAGGGCACTTCAGCAAATCCTTATAACGGTACATTAAATAAATAGTATATCAGTTTACTTAAAGCACTGAGCACTTTGCTCTCTTTATTAGGAGAAATCAAATAGCTCTGAGCCTGTTAAATCTTTCTTTCACTTAAATAACTGCTCTTGAGTGTATGTAATAAGTAGAGACAAAGACGTCAAGAAGAAAAACACAGGGTGAAGCCGTTCTATTTAGTTTAACTCATGTAAGAGATACAAACTCTGTAACAGACTTTACAGCCTAGCTTTGTTCTGAAACCATAGCTGTTAATGAAAATACTAAGTTGTTGTTTTACTTAAATGTGTTGAAGTTTGTTAGATTCATTGTTTCCTGTGGTGGGGAAATCTGCATTTTTCTTGGCCAAAATGCTATTTTTCTTGCAATAGCGTGGTTAAAAAAAAAGTCTGTTTCTCATTACAACATATAAACAGATTGAAAGAACTGGGAAGTAAAATAGTCTTTAAGTACTTTAGGAAATAGAAAAATAACACTTCTACATGACTTCCATTAGGAGTTTTTGAATGTTTCAGATGCATTCCTTTCAAAAGAAATTGGTTTTAGTGTTTAGAAAAATGCATGTAATCATTTGAACAACTGGCGTGATCTCTCTTTGTGTCTTGCGAAGATAATTCTGTTTGTAAAAGTATTGTATTCATTTTTATTTACTTGTCCCCACAATTAATCTATTAATTGCCAGAAACATGACTGGTAGGGAAGACAGCTGCGAAGATACAACCTGATGGTTTGTTTTAGAATTGCTCTTTTGTTACCATAATTCGATCACACAAAAGGCCGTCTTTGGTGATGTTCGTTACGCTAGGCAGAAATAAATTGTGGGCAGAATCTCAATCCCTGAGATGATGTAGTTGGGAAAGAAAAAAGTATGAGAAGACGTAAAAAAGATGCATGCAAAATGTAGGGATACGCACCAGTAGTATTGTACTGAAATGCAACTGCCCCAGTCGTTGGGTATTTTTACCAATTGGAGTCTCTTTGGCCAAACTGCTGTGGTTCTTATTTAAATTAGAATATGTAGGTCCACCCACAGAGGCTGGCAGATACCATGCTTGGAGCATCATGGCACAGGGATTTTCATGTGAACTGCACACGTATTTGTCAATAGCCATGGTACAACTGTGTAGACAGGACTGGTCTGAGGAATTGTTGTTACACCTCCGGTCTGACGAGTTTCCCCATGCAGGTTTTCCAAGCTGTTTGCCAGAAGATGCTCCTTCAAATTGAGGCTTCCTTTGCCTGGAACCCTGCAAGTTATATGGAAAGGGGAAAAAACATCAAAAAAGCAAAAATCCAAAAGTCCGTCAGAGAGCTAAAAGGGAAATTAGTTATTTTTTTCTAAAGTAAAACTTCCTTTGATTCATTTCCCTCCTTCCTCCTATTCTCTTCTCCTGCACCTCTTTCCTCTTGGTGAGTCAGCGATGTTCTTGTCCCCAGACTAAAAAAGACAAATGTCATATTTCTGCTTATTTACATTCTTGTCTTGATGGTAAAATAATTTGCTTAGGTGACTTCTACTGTGTCTGTCAATTGGGAAACAATATAAACAAAAAAGGATACTGCAGATATTCAGGGGTAAGATGTTCTTCTGTTTTGAAGGAAGGCTTTTAACTATTTACTCTCCAGCTCAATAGGGAGCAACAGGCCACTAAAAAAAAAACCCACCAGTCATTTAAAATACCAACTCCCAAGCTTTTGCTGGAGATGATAATTAAGAGCCACTGAGAAACTGTTTTTGTCTGAATTTTTTCTTCTTTTCGGTCTCCGTTCCTGTACTTTACCAGAAGACGGTTGGGTGGTGATGGCAGGACATGCCAGACTCCAGCAGAAGTAATAACAGGAAAATCCAGACAGGAACAACAGCCTGACAAAGTTGTCTTACCCTGGCTGACAAGCAGATACTTTAACCAGGGAGATGATGCTATAATAACTTTTGAGAATTAATTAATTTAGCCTGAGATCTGGGGGTTACTTTGTAAACAGCAAAGCCCTTTGAGTTACAAACTGCCTTGAATTTCCTAATAAAAAGCTGAAGAAATAGGGAGGGCATTTGAACACAACCACCTTGCAGCAGAAAATATTCACCATGCAAAAAGGCTGAGTCTTAGCTGTGTGGAGTCATTGTGGATTGCACAACGTGGGTAACATTTGCTGCTTGCTTTGTTAATTTTTGCACGGATCTGCAGCCAAACTCGGCATGCTTGACTTTCAGTTCAAATGCAGGTCTGAGAAATTTCACCTGCAATGCGAACCTTTTAGAAACGCTCATATATTCTTGTGAGGTCCTGACATGGCGGCACTCTGAAGACCTTCTGCAAAGACCTACATTTGCCAAAACTGAAATACAGTATTAGGTCAGTGATGCATTAATGCAGCTGAGACCACTGGCACCTCTGTGAAGAATAGCTGTGGGTGCTGACGACTTCACTCTGTGATTTCAGGCCATTGTTTGCTGTTGAAATATTATAAATGAGGGCTTGGAAGCAGGTCCCGTGTCCGAGAAGGTGGAAAGAGTGGTTTGATTTCCNGGGGGGGGGGGGGTGTGTTAATTCAGCAGTAGCTCTAGGTTATTGGTCGGGAACTGTATTAGTTGAGTGCTTAGCTGAGAAAACTCTTCTATGGCTTGGAGTTGCTTGATTTTTTCTCTTGTGTGCAATAAAGCCGGATATAAAGGTGAAAAGTAACTCCTTTCTGCTGCCCCAGGGAAGGTTAGGATCTGTGCTGCCTCCATTCCCACATATATATAGCATAGCTCTGAATTTTATTTCCTGACCATCATCACCAGGGAAAGCCCAGCTCGTGTCTGAAGTGGGAAAAGTGGGACAGGATCTGAAGTCGTCTTGGATGGTAATTGCGGTGGGAGCTGGGGAGAACAGGCGCCCCAGGGAGTAGTCAAAATACGAAACGTAAAAAACATGGCTAGACAGTGTCAGTCCTGCATTAGCTAAAACTTGTCATTTTAAACCTAATGTCAGCAGTCGTGCCATAGCAAAGCATGGGTATCACCACCTCCTCCCAAGCCAGCCCTTGATCCCCTTTGCACTGATGGCGACAGTTTAAATATTGTCTCAGTCTGCCAAATGCATTTTTGTTTTACATCTTTTATTTGGCTATTAGCTATGCCAGATAGTGCACATTTCATGTAATACTTATTCGTTTAGCAGGTCTGTCGAGATTGCCTGCTTTCCTGATAAACTGTCGTGAGTTTTGGAGGTGGGACTACTCTCTAACTTAATACAATGTGTATTTAACTGCGATACGTAAGACTTCTGGTCTTCTTTGCTGCTGCTGACTCTATACATACAACATCTTTATTAGTGGGGCTTCATAAGCAATATTGGGAACACTGCCATCACCGGCCCACTTCAGAAATAAAATAGGTGCAAGAAATTACACAGAATCACCTCAAATAGATCTGGGAATAAGACTGAGATCTGTAATATGAAAAATGCAACCTTAAGTCACTTTGCCATATTGCTTTCCGAAGGCATGTGCCAAATAATAATCTTGGCTATGCTATTTATATCTGCGACTCCACGGATGACCAGACTTAGCTGTTGTGATACCTGGTCTCTCCTTCTGTCTCAGAAGCAGCTGCTACCTACTGCCAGAGCGTATATCTTGCCCCCATCTCAGAAAGTGCCCTTAAAAATGTAATATAGTCTTTTTATTTCCCCAATTATTCCTGCGAGATAAGTGGAAGAGGCTGGCGTTTTTACACCCAAAGGCTGTTGGTTTGATCCCTGCTAAGGTCACAAGTAAGGAAAAATACAACGTGCCTGTTTCTGAATGCATATGAACACAGTTGCTGAATAGAACACCACCACTCACCAATAATGCATTTACATTATTTTAGTCTTGAACCTTTGCAGATTCAATGCTCTGTGTTTCCGTAGAGCTACACCAGACGTTGCTGACCATGAACCCACTCTGCCACCTACCCAGCTGATCAAATTGTGCTGGGTTTTGCTGTTTTAATGTGACAAAGTATGTAAATAAAATCCATACAGAGCCCGTAGACGAAGGGAGGAAAGAAATGTGTCCTCCATTCAGGCTTTCAAGGCCAAAGCATCAGTTGTCTGTGATGTTACCTCTTCCCCTCCTGTTTTCTCTCGTCTCTTTCTCACTCAACTCCAGACGCAGCAGCCAAAATAACTCCCTTGACCCACTGCTCAGTCTTCATTGTCCTTGCTTCTCAGTGCTCCTAGCAGGACCTGCTAAGCTGGATTTCAGATGCATGTTGTCAGATTTAAGATTTGTTACAAATTTGCCTCCACCATCAGTTTTGCTTCTGTGTCTTCTCCCCGAGTCACGGCTGCTTTGCGGCTGAGATGATCTTGATGTTGTTACCCTCATCTGCTCTCTTCTGCAGCCTCCTTTTGTCTTGTTTCATACAGCTGGACTCGCCCCAGTGTAGAAGGCAGTCCATCGCCATCCTTCCTGAAAATCCAGTTATTTAAGAGTTCTGCAAGAGCCAACCCATCTTCTTGTATGTGTATCTCGATATATGTAGCATAGAGACTAGTGTTACCCATTTCAGTAAGTAAAGCAGAAATACAATTCCTACTGTTAGTAAAATGTCCTGCTGCCTCCTGGGATCACCCCTTGGGCTGGAGTAGGAGACATTTCAGAAATATCTGTGCAAGAGTTCTCTCAGCCCTGTGATTAAAAGGGTAAAAAAGATTTTCAGGTAGATGGGATGCTTCCTAATACGCTGGAATTTCTCCATGAAAGATCAAATCTTGTTAAACAGCCTGAGCTAGACACTTTAAAGTCTTGTCTTCAGGTAGTTATGCTGCAGAAAAATATTAATATGAGATCTTTGCTTCCACTTTTTTCCCGGTTTCTGTTTCTATCCTTTCCTTAACTTTCCTCCTCTTCTCTGGTTGTA
Source organism: Fregata magnificens (assembly GCA_013389945.1). Lineage (NCBI taxonomy): Eukaryota > Metazoa > Chordata > Aves > Suliformes > Fregatidae > Fregata > Fregata magnificens. Next base: position 120,484 of record WAAD01038280.1, on the reverse strand, counting down.
ATACCATAGCTCTTGTCTTTGGGGGAAAAAAATCACATCCTGGCTAGGGTTTTTTTGCTTCTGTTCCAGCTTTCTTGCCTTCAAAGCCTCTCAGACCTTGTACTGCACTGAGGTTTTGGAGCTGCTCTGGTGGTAATAAACCATCATATGGTTTTGTTATGTTCCACTGTAATGAAACAGTGTTTGTCTCATATGAGGCAAATATTTGCAAAAGGAGCGAGAAAAATGCAGCAGGTGATGAGCATCATTTAGTACTCCTAAGGGTGCTGTTGGGGGAGGAAGAAGAGAGGGCAGCTGTTGGGAAAGGGCTGTGCCAGAACAGGAGGTGGTGCAGTAGAAGGGGCAAAAGAGACTTGATATCACCTTTTTTATTTTAATTTGAGGGTTGTGAAAGGATGTAAAACGTGTAAGGAGAAGTGAAGTGTAAATGCAAGCCTAGAGAAGAAGGGAGTGCGGTGATGGGAGGACGTGAGGGGGACACCAGGGCTGTGAGGGGCAAGACGGGGTATTCCCAGTGGTGGCAAACCCCACATGCCCATCTCTGGGTTGTTGGGTTCTTCAAAGGACCGAAGAGTTGTTTTTAACTCCACTGGTCTTAAAGCAAGTGGCAGAGTTCCTCTGGATTTATGTGGTACTTAATTAGGCCAGAGCTTCACAAATCTTACCATGGCAGTAGCGTGGATTAAAATCTTCCCCATTCATTTGTCTTCAACATTCGCCACCCATGCCTTCTGGTTTCTATATATGCGTACATACATATATAAACTTGATTTTGAAAGTCTTGCTTTCTAGTCAAAGAACACTTCCAGTGAAATCCATTTAATTTTTGCTGGATCCATTACCTAAGAGTGCTGCAAAATGTGATGCTGGCGTGAGTCAGGTTATGATAATCAAGAATTGCATAGCCACAGGGAACAAACTGTATCCCTTCACTGTTTATTTCAGACCTCCAAACATATGATTTTCTCTCAAAAGAGCAAGTTTTTTGTACAGAAAATGTATCTTTTATGGTATGGAAGATACCAGCGTTAGCCAGTCGCCACTGAAAATGCTATTCCATCCTGGATCACTTTAGTGAAAAAACGCTACTTTTCTAAGTTATATTTTTGTATTGTTATATTCAGGTTATATATTATTTTTAGTTTAATGATTTTTCAGAAAGGTTAGGGGGAAAGTTTGCCTGCCCCAAGGCTCACTGAGGCAGTGGGATGAGCTGTACACAACTGCAAAGGTCCTGCTGGTGGGGAAGGATGTAACATCTCCAGGGAAGGATGGGAGACAGGAGACCTGAGCCTTCTCCATCCCTCTGCCTCCCAGGCAGCGTGCAGTTCTGCTGTCCCGTATTTAACACATGTACCACGCTTGTTTGCAGTAGCTCATCGAGCTAGAAGGAGAAATTGTTTTGCTGTGATAAGCAGTAATTATAGAAACCACCTTCAAGTAAATTGTTAAAAAGCTATTCAGTTGTATGGCATATTTCCCTATTTGTATGCATTTCACTTTTCACTTGTCGCAAAAAAATGTGATTCCAACTCCTTGATTTAAAAAAACAAAGCAAAAGGAGAGAGCTGTCACCAGAGCTTAAAACTAATTTGATTTTCGTGATTTGGTTTTTTTGAGTTTTGATGAATTAGAAGTTTAAGATAGGATGTGAGCTGCTCTGACCCAGTAAAGTCTGTAGTAGTTCAAGGCCTCCAGTTCTTGCCCCATCTGTAACTTTCCAGCAACAGGTTACTTTAAAAAAAAAAAAAAAAAAAAACAAAAAAAAGTAAAATTTGGCATTGAAACAGGAAATATGTGAACCTGTCACAGTAAGCAGTCTCAAAGGGCAAGCTGCTTTGCAGGAGCTAATTAACCTTAGGAAATAATTACACAAATATGCAAATGTTGTTTAGATAATTCCATGTGTTATCAGCTCAGGTAGTCCATCATAACTGCAGACCTTGCAACGTCTAGGTGTTAGAATCTGGCATAGTTGATAAGGCTTTGGTTGCTGCATCACTTCAGCTTGGTATTTAACAATGAATGGCTGTGATATTACATTAGTAAATTCAACCTGTTTTTTGAATGCAACAGAACGTAACACCGTATTCACTGTGTGCACACTGCTTATCTGCATATTCCTAATGGCTCCAGCCATTAGAATGTTATATACCTTTCAACTCCTAATGCTAGCAATATTGGAAAAAATGACAGACTGAAATCTGTGGTCTCTTACTCCGCGTTTTTGCACAATGGATGGCCCGAGAATTTACCCACAATCATTTTGGGTTTTCAGGGACTTACAGACTATTACAGAGAAAACTTTAAATCTGCAAGCTGGTTTTCTCAAAGCAAAACCTCTTATTAAAATGAGATGAGGAGCAGCATTTTATACAAGCCTGTTTCTGTTAGCGTTGCATAGACCCCGAGACAACGTAGTCATGGGCTGCCATTCTTGGTATGAGGTCCCCGCAAAACCAAGCCCAGCTGGTGTAGGCTGGAGCAGCCCAGGATGTCCCTAACCCATGCCAGGACTTGAGTCGAGGCTGAGCACATCGGCCACCAGCAACCTCTTCCCTACCACAAGCTGCTGCTTCAAGCAGCTGTAGGAGAGGTTCTGGCCCCGGGATATTAAAAGGCTTCATATATATGAGAAACATGAATTTATTAATCATTGTCATCTTATTTTCTTAGGCTGTAGTATTAAACTATTTGATTAAATATTTTGATATTAAAATGAAAAGCTCCATATTAACCATTTATGGTCATTTTTTGAGCAGTCGCTATTTTGGTTTAAAAAGTGAGGCATTTTTTATACATAGTTAAGAGATAGTGTTTAAAAAATACTGAAAAAAAAAAAGAAGTCTTTTATCACTAGAAAAAGGAATCTGTTCTTAAACCAGTATTTGTGAATACTTATCTCTTCTACACAAAAAAAATTTCATTCTATTTGCAAACGCTTGATGATCATTTCTCCTTCAAAAGGAGTATGTCCATGTGGCAAGAGCATCTTTTTGATTAGCCCCATGCAGCTGTCATTAACTGAATCAGAACCTAATATCTGACTACTTCTATTCTACATTACTTTTACGGATGCCCCCTTTATAGCAGGTTCCAGAAATGTGTGCCCCTTCTAGCATTCAGGAAAAGGAATAAATATAACATCAGCAATCTAAAATATCTTGGCAACACTTGTGTTAAATGATTTTAACCACCTTTATCTCCAAGGCAATCTTCAGTGGGATTTGCTGCATGCAAGTATGACAGGTGTTCAATATCTGATAGTCTCCGTAGCATTGGTAGTCACTGGTGGCAAATGAGGAATATTTGCTCTATTTTTATCAGTGAAAAGGACTAAAATACAATAGTTATTAGGAAAAAGACACGGACATCTTTTCATTCATTAGTGAATTAAAGGGTAAATCTTAGCGATAGTATTGCATTAAAACCGGAGGCAGGTAAGATTTTGCATGATGAGAGCACAGGCGAAGGTTGTGCCTTCTGTGCTCAGAGCCTCTGCTCCATTCCCCACCCCAGCACCACGGAGCTGGGGTGCAGGAACAGAGTCAGCATCTACCTGGTCTGCAGCAACCGGACAGTTGCCTGGTTTGGGGTTACTTTGCATTGGTTAAGCATCACACGGAGGCGTTCTCACATAGCGTGGTTCTCAATTTTTTTTCTTCTTTTATTTCTAATTATATGTGTTGGGGGGAGGGAGATTTTCAGAGGGATGAAGACCCACAGCTGTGACTTCCACACCTCCGAAAAATTAGACTGCTTATTTAGACATAGAATTACCGGTTACAGATGACCAACTTTCAGCAGCTGGAAATTTAAGTTCAGCTTTCCCAGCACCTTTCCATCTCAGTCTGTTTCACAAATGAGAATGCATTCAGCCTCAGCTGCCGTCAGAGGTACATAGCATGATTTCTTCCTTCCTTTCTGTACAATCATATAGATAATTACGTAAAGCATGACCAAGAGGCCCCCACTTTATCTAATAATTTAACAAGATGGTATATAGGTGCATTGTATTTAGCTGCAATGAAAAGAAGGAAAGCAGCGGCTGCCTGAAACTGTCACCTTTCATACTGAAACTGCAGTATCCAGCCTCATAATTTAACCCAGGCCAGGCAGAGGAGGTTAATCACCGGGTCCTCATGGACCCAGCGCAATTCAAAATCCTAAGGAGACCAGCCGTATTCTGCAGTTGGCGGTGCCCTCTCCCGCAAGCCAGATGTTTCTTGTACGGACACGGCGCCGGTTTATTCTCCGTCTGAGTTGTTTAGAATACGGGCTTGTTACGAGGGGAAAAAATAATCAGATGCTTTGAAGAAAGATCTTTTCTTCTAAACAACAGGACTCCTCCGAACTCCTTCTCACACATCCGTGCCTTTCTTACCTTGTTTAGGGTTTAGCAGAGTACGTACAGCACGACAGTTTGTCCTGACATTTTATGGGTTTTTTTCACCAGTAACAAAGGAAACTGTAGTTACAGGATATATCATCTAACTTCGTTCTAGCTCGTTTCTTTTTGCTTTTATAAAATCCTATTGAGTCTTTGTACTGGACTGTGAAGCTGTGCAGTTAATGATTTGGTTTACTAGACCACTGGTTATGCTTTAATCCATGGAAGGTTTTTCAGGCTGAGTTTTTGAATTCTTCAGAAGCTTCTTGCTGCTGTCTTAGTCTTGTGGAAGCCCTAAAATTTTGTGCTTTTCCCAGCAGCATGTAGAATAATAAATACAAAATACCTGAAAATGCAATATTAACCAGAAACAACCTCTTCTTTTTGTCAGAATGTTAAACCGGGGTTATGTACCTGTACTAAAATTGCTGTTATGAGAATTAATGGTAACATTATCATTTAAAAACAAATATCTTCTGAATATTTAACTAAAATAAATCTTTTAGATAAACTAGTCATTTTAAAACTCTTCTGGTGTTTTAATGTGCCTTTTCCTTATGTATCATAATTAGAGTACATCACTTTTCCGTAGGAAACTCCAGTTCAATTTGTCCTTCAGCTTTATCTTAATAACTGGTCTGTCAATCATATTTTCTTTATGAAATTTCTTTTGAAAAATTTCCCTCTTTCCTCACAAAGGGAGGAGTCTTTACCTCCTTTACCTATCTCTACAATCAAATTTCAAAACAGGGTTGAAAGAAAATAAGCCCTTTCTCATGGTGAGGTGGTTTACAATAGTCAATACATAATTAGTTAGAACTATGTTCTGTCATAGTCAATCAAGAGCAGAATCTGCCCAGGATTACGAAGAATGCCTTCAGTGCTTTTTGGCAAATTTGATAAATATGTTTTAATCGCTGCTACCTTAAAGAAAAAAAAATATTAAAAGCACATAATTGTTTTAAAAGCTTTGGGTCCGGTTCCATAAAGATTTGTAGCCATCTCACTCTTATTTAGGAAACCGGGCATGAGAATAGAAGTAAAAGCCTAAATCCACCACATTATTCAGTTGTCTGTCTTCCCATTGATCTTAGACACTCGTCAGAGCTTAAATTCCCAAAACTGTGTTTCAGAATGGGACTAAGACCTAAATCACTTCAATGTTCTTGGTAAAGTTACAGTAAATCACACAGTAATTAGCATCTCCTGATTGCCAGTGGCTTTTGCTGGTTTGTGCTTTATTTTCCCCAAGGACCTGAGGCTTTTGTGGTCTACGACTGGGTCACCTAGGGGTATGAAGTTGTTGGGGAAGCAGAGCGAAGGGGAAAGGGATGCAAATTTTAGGAAATGTCATGACCTTGACTGATCAGCTCTTTCTGGCACAAGAGAGCCTGGAAAGAGCCTGCAGTGTTGTGCTAGAGAAATGTGAAATCCTGGTGGGGCAGGGGAGCTAGCAGAGCATCTTAGTCTTGTCATCTGAGACTAAACGGACTTGTAGTTACAACATGGACAACCTGAGAAATAAGTAAAATATAGAGGGGTACAGGGCTTTATGAGAGCCTCTAAGGTAGAGGTGGGAGTGCACAACCCCAATGTTTGAGGAGAGCGCACTAAAATCAGTGTAAATCGCTCCAGTGCCTTCAGTGACTCTTACATTGACTGGCGTTCGCAAACTCTTGTTCAATAATAAGAAAAAGCACTCCCCTAACTACCAGAGACTCCAAAGTAATGGCTAATGTGTAAGCAGTCAAGAGGTGCTTTATCTGCACTATAACTCATAGTCTGCAGTTGCAAAAAGTAGCATTTAAAAGAGTAGTTGCAAATACCATAATTTTAATATTTGGCAGATTTCTGCTGGCCCATAATATGAAAAAATTGAGAAGACTGAAATTATATTTGTATTGTTCCTACTTGTTTTTATTTGTTTTATCAGACTAAGGCTTAACTACTTTAAACAAACCATCAGTGAACAAACATTTGACAAAGAGTTGTCAAAAGAATGAAAATCAGAGCCGTGGCTCATAATTTCTTTGAATGCCTCTGTTTAGCTGAATTGCCATCATGGTATTTAGATGAAATTTTGCAGATGCATAATTTTTGTTGTATTTATTAAAATAAGCCACAATAAAGCAACAGTTTTACTGCCTTTAAATTGCAATCTTAAATTTCTTTTATTTAGACAAATGATTCTGTTCTTTTTTTGACACTAGAGTATATTCATTTGAGGTTTGTTTTAACAAAACAGTTTAACGTATAGGAACACGTGGCTTTTAGACAGAATTGCCAGTTTTTAAAAGGTAATTGTCACAAACGTAATTTCTTTCTGCAGGATAATGGATCTCCTGAAGAACATGCAATTTATGTTTGGGACCATTTTATTTCCCAGTCAGCTGCAGAGAACGTGTTTTTTGTTGCTCACAGTTATGGTGGACTTGCCTTTGTGGAGTTGGTAAGTGTGACTTCTCCATTGCCTTCTTTCCTGAAGTCTTTCAGATTTTCTAAATTCTTTGTGATCACCTTCTTGAAAGCAGCCATTTAGAAACAACTTTGAACCAATGGTCAGATGCAGATCTGTGAGAATTTCTTTGCAGCTGGAAGGCCCCTGCATTTTTCTCTGGTTGAGTTAAACAATAAGGTCCAAGTGTGCACAAACCTGAAAGACTGTGGGAAAACAAAATGCATTGGATCCTCCTTGTCGAGGCTACGTACCGAAAGGCAGCACTCAATGAGTTTCTGCTCTGGGGCAGGAAGACTGAGAATGTATAAGAACAGTTTTAAAGCAAAGTCACATTAACAACTGCACCTTTTTCTATATAGGTTGGAACTGAACATGAGGGGAGATTTGGGGGGTTTACCCAATTTTGCAGTTTTTCCACAAAGGTCTGCAGAAGTTGCTGGGAAGACTTTTTTGCCATTTGTTAGGCTCTGGATAAAGCCTTCCGTGATCTAAGGTGGGGAGGACTCTGCTCAGTGTAAAGCTGCCCTACCCCTGATGCTGGGACTGCTGAACATCCAGTTTGTCAGTCTTTCACCCTTTTCTCTAGAGGCAAATTTGTTGACCCCATCTGGGATATGAAGTTGCCTGTTGAACGTGTATACCAGTCTTTGAGTGTAGCTATAGTCTCCTCACTTAATTGTGAAACGCTGATGTAATCAGGACATGTTTTATTGAATAAAACTAAAAAAAAAAAAAAAAAAGCCCAGTCCTGTTTATTGTGGAAACGTAAATTGCAGAACATTGCAATTGGTTTTATAGACGCAGGAATCAGCAGATGTATACGCACATCTTTTGTCTGTAATTAGTTTAGTCTAACTGAAAGTTAGGAAAAGTGGTTCCTGCCTGAACATAACATGAATGCCTTAGTTAAGAAAAAGCATGCATGAGTGTTTTGTTTTTAATCCTGTGCTGCTCTAAGTAGCAAGAAGAATCCAGAGCAGGATGACCTGCATTATTTTAAGAACTTAAGATTTTTGTTAACCCTTTTCATTTGTAGAAATTAAGGCCATTTTGATTTTCCCTGTACTTTCAGAAGAGTATTTTTAAAATAGGTATGACGTACAGATTTGAGACCGATTTGAGAACATTTCAGGTGATTGTTTTCCACATGTATTTTATTACCAGGTCACTAAATAGTCTCAAAACTAAATTTTTAAGAGATCAAGTTAGTGAAGATGAATAATTCCTTCTATAACCACACCTTTGGGCAGGAAACGGGTTGCATTGCGGGTGCCTGTTGCTCCTTGGATGCAATGAAGTGTAGGGAGCATCTCTTCTGTCTTGGCTTTCCTGAGCTGTGGTTTTCAGCTGCCCTGTGTTTCAGCCCAGGTTATTCNTGTGCCTCGTCTGTCCAAAGTGAAGCGTTAGCAGAATTTCTGTAGGTTTTGTAAAGCCACGTTGTTTGGGTCGCCGGACACCTACAGCTACATGCGCTTAGCACAGGGCGGGAATAAAATTCGACTGGAGGCCTTTCGCAGTGTTTCCTAAAGAAAGCGCTTATTTGAAGGAGGCTTGGAGAGTTTTTCCATCACATTTCAGTCGGTGGCTTGAGGTGGCATGGGTAACAGATGACCAACGTGTCATTCCCGTTTTGCCTGTTTCTCTTGTCACACTGGTGGATATTTCTTCACTTTTGTTCTACTTTAATATGAAGCACACAGATGTTTCAGAACAAGACTTGACTTCTGACCTTGGGGCTTCCAGGGTCAGGGTGCTCAGGGCCTGTGAAATTATCACAAGCTGAGCTAAAGTTTTTATCCATCGCAGGAAGCAACCAGTAAGTAAGAAGTTAAAAAGGAGCTTTGTCAGAAAGACAAGATGGTCTCAGTAAGGGTCAGCTTCTGTAGTCTGCTGTCTCTGCAGGAGATGCATGCCTGAGAGGAAGAATATAATATATAACCATTGACACATCACATATCTGTCATGCAAAACTAGACTGAGAAGTATATTTAATGTAGCCTGATTGTTTTTTTAAAAAATTGAAATATATTAACACCTGGTTTTGGTAGAGGTGGTTTGATACCTGAGCTCCACTGAAAGCTATTTAATTAAATAATGCATACACTGAAGCAGATATCATTGAAATAAACTCTGAACTATTTGATCACGATATTAATTTGTAAGATTTTATTTTGTTATGAACTCCTCTCTCTTCAACTTTATATCCATATGGCACTTAGTAATTGCAAAGAGCTCAAAAAAAAGAAATGGAGCAGCTGATGGGCAATTACTGTCTTGTGACAAATACGTATTCGATCACTTTCTTTCCTGCTTTGTGTGGGGGAGGTGATGAGGGTGATAGAGCAGCTATACCATATAGCAACCGTACCACCTCTACACTTGCTATGCAAGAGTTTTGGGTCAACTGGTTCATAAAATTGTAGGTTACAGTAGTTACGGAGACCTGTTGCGCAGCTGCTCCTTCTGCATCCGTGCCTCTTACAGGAGAGCAGTGTGAAACATATGGCTTTAATTTGGAGTGAAGGTTTCTGCCTGGGCCCTCTGCATTTTATTGTGCCCACAGGGAAAAAGAAAACAAGCAAAAAAGTCCAAAAACATTTGCGTTTTCAATGAATATCTTTTAGATTCACTTTGCATGTTCAGTGCTGCGAGGTCTGTCCTGCTCGTTTGCAATCATCTCAGTCACAGAGATTCCCCAGCCCATCACTTCGTTGTGGTGCAAGGTTCTCAATGAAAACCTGACGCTCTGGCATTAAGCAGAGAAACCCAATGAAACCTGCTATTAAGCAAAGTCTCATTCATGGTTGTTCGTACCATCACGTGGGAAGAGCTGCTGCTCTCCCGGAGCTGTGCAGGGAAGTGTTGAGCCTTGCAGGGGCAGGACGCGTCCAGGTGCCCCTTTGTTTGCAGCTGCTAAAGAGCTGGCACAGGAAAAGACGCTCTGCCCTGCCTCATCCCTTTGCTCTGCAGGTTTCTGAAGTCCAGTGCTGGGATGCGGGCATGCATTTTGGTGGGAAACTCAAAGTGAAAAGAGAGCAAATATGGCCATCGCATGTGAAATTGGTATAAAAGGAGGAGCATTGTTGTTTACAAAGCTTTGGTGGCCAAGCCTGGTCTTCATTCCAGATTTTATCCCATCATAAAAATCAGGCTATGGTTTGGAAGTCCTTCATTAAACAAACCAGTAAAACTTGGCTGCAATTTTCAAATACATGCCACAGCATCTAACATTTTTATTGGTCTTTGCAGCTTTTTAATCTACGTTTTTGCATGTCTGTGATTGCGAGATGTTAAGAAAAACAGGGTGAGTCTGTAATATCATGCTTGAATGCACAGAAACTGTTACCCAGTTACTGCAACGTAGGCACACAATTTCTGTACCTTGCTGGGTCATAGATTACTAGGGGAATAATTGAAAGTGATTGAACATGTGTGGGAAGTAAAGTTCCACCAATAAATGTAATTAGTTGTATTGTTTATAGCTTGAATTACAAATGCTAATCATAAACCATATGCTAAAATGTGTCTTAATATTTAGTAATTAAAACTTTGTGTAATTGTGGTTTGAAATTAAATGTGCATCTAATAATATCTACAAGTAAATTACTTTTTGAATACACAGCACTAAAAATAGTTGTTGGGTCACTGTGTTCTGCTAATTACTGATTTTGAAAAACTCAAGCCATGATTCATGAACACATCTCAGCTTCTTACTTCTGTTATCCCTTACACAGTGTAGTCAAGGATTTATTTTCAGAAGCAGCTTGCTGTAGTTGACGGTAAATTGTGGAACTTTCCCAACTTCTAGCTTATAATAATTTTATGAAATTTAACAGAAAGTGAGAATTTCAAGTTGATGGAGTCAATTTTATATTTAGTTTACAGAAAATAAGTTTCTGGTACAACGCCTCCTTTGAGATTTTCTGCCAAATTTTGTGGGTTTACAATTATTTTGCTTTAAAAAGAATGTTTTCCCTTGTCATTGCCTGCATGAAAGACCCGCGCAGGAGAAAGGATGTATTGTGCCCCCGTGCCTACCTGAGTGCTGTGGCCATCCCCTGCAGATCTAATTACAGCATCAGGGCCTGGCTGCATATAGAGGGGACAGAAAGGGTGGTCCTAGGATGCTGGGTGACATGTAAAACTAGCCATGTCCATCATTGTAAAGAACACATAACAGCTACTCATTTGAGAAGAATTGTTAAATCCAAGCTTTCAAAATTGTCAATTAGGTATTAAGTATCCTGAGATTTTAAAAAAAAAAAAAAATATTTTGTGGAAGATTTCTCCTGTTTGCCTCCTATATTCATGAGACCTTAGGCTTTGCATTTTCAAGGGTTTCCTCAGCACCTTCTGAACCAGAAGTGCAGCTTTTTTGTTTTAATTTTAGTTAAATAATATCTTTAAGAAAAAAACCACTAAGCATCATGGGAATCGTGACAAAATTGTGAGAATCGGTAGTGGTATCTCCAGCTTACAGCATTCATACTGCTGTAAAAATACAAAGCGCACAGGGGAAGGTAGTATAATTCAATTAGGAGAAGGAAAGTAGGGTCATTGTCTTTGAGCAGATGAGAAACTATTCATTATGGTCTTCGTTGGCTAAAATGTTGGATGTATATATTGACAATTTGCACAAAGGTGTAGGTAAAAGTATGTGTGGTTTTAGGCAGCTTTGTTAAAATGAGAGCCCTTATAACACAGTGTTCGAATTACTGTACCCACTGTAGCATCCTAATTCCATCAAAATCAGCCAATTTTGTCCATTTGAAATAATTCTAGGTCCATCATTTTGAGATACGCTCTGCAATACGCTGCCACTTCATTTTGTTGTATTGTGCCGAGTACAGCGAGGACCTGACCCTGGCTAGAGCTGATAGGTGCCATAATAATAACGATGATAAACGGACACCTGCTGAGCTACCTGGGAGTCTCTGAGGCTGCATCAGTATTCTGGCACAGGCAAAATGCAATTTAAGAGCCTTAATGACTGGGCTGTGAACCCGTCATTAGCTTTTCACTAATTTAATTTCCTGAAATTTCAGATTGAATAGTTTGTTATATTTGTCTTTTTATTTATATATACTTACATAAATATATCTGTTCACTTATTTTTTATACTTAGTTTGGCTCAAGAATTGATGAGCATGGAACAGGTACTGTGGATATGCAACTCTTAATTCCCCTGGCTGATACATTAAATCGAAATACATCTGCTGATGTGTGGCAGAAATAACACAAGATCTGTGATGATTGTAGGAAACATGGGAGAGAGCTGGAAGTAGAGAGCTGAGAAGCAAAACACCCCGGTGACCAAGATCCATATTGTGAAGAAACAAAGCAAAATATCACTCTGCTTCAATGCTTTGTGAGCATTAAACTAAAAAAATGAAAGAGGACATTCCTTAATTTTGAATGTCAATTGGGAGAGCAGCATGGGATGCTGTCTTGTAGGTTTATGCTGACTTGGGTTGTATGTTCAGTCTTTGGACAAATCTTCTCACCCAACTCTACCTGTTTTAGGTCTCACCTTTTTCTGTGTTGTACGCTTACATTAGCACCTCTTTGAGTCAGGTCTGACTTAGGTAGGGACTCTCAGAAAAATAAGTCTAAAAGTAAAAACGGGATCTTAATTCCATTTGGTTATTTATTTCAGCTATACTTTGTTGTGCTTCTGGAAAAATGCTCATTCATCTGAAAAAGGTCAAACGAGAAATGAGGGTGGACAAGAGGAGCTAATGGAGAAGCAGCAGTGGGTTGTGTAAAAAGGGTTGGAGAGGACTAGGGTGACTAGCCTTGGGGCAAATTTCCTTCAGTATTTCTGTCACTGACATGGGCACACAAAGTAAGTATGTGCTAATGAAACTGGCTCCTGGCATGCAGTGGTGAAGCCACCATTGGTATTCAAAAGTAGAATTTCTGCAGTAATAGAAATTAAATGAAATAACACAAACTTCAGGACACTTAGGCATTGACTGGCTAGTCGTCTGCATTTGTGTAGGAAAAGCGATCTCATCAAGAGGGAACAGCAGGGATGGAAAAGCCCTTGGACGTGCGGCTTCATCGCTGGTGGCTGTAAACGAATGACCCGATAACGCAACAAAAGAGCCAAACATGATCCTGTGATTTGTTCGCTCTTTCTATCCCAGGAAGGGAAATATTAATGCCAGCCAGCATGCTGGTGAGATTAATCTGAGATAATTTGAGACATTCGGGAAGATTAACTCAGTCCGGAAGAGATATGAGGAAGAGGTGTCAGTACGCTCAGAGCAATAGAGAGCCTATTTTACTAGAAACGATGAAGGATATGCGGTCGTGCCATGATGTGGTGCCACATGGAGATGTCCTAACCACCGTGAGCACCAGAACCATATAGCTGTAGAAACAGTACACACACCCTCTAGGCTTATCAATCTTAGTAAGAGCTGTGTAATCTGCTAATGCTCTTACATTAACTTTCGTAGCTATTGAAGAAAAAGAAGCTTCGGCGTCTATTCTGTATTTGCTACAGAAGTAGAGTTTAAAAAGCACGGCTTGTTCAGCCTGGCGAAGGAAAGCTTAGAGGGATTGGTAGCACTCTGCAAATACATCAGGAGAGTAAACAGCGGGGAGGGAGAGCAGTGTAAGCCAAAGAACAATGTTGGCACAGGAACAAATGGATTAAAACTGGTCATGAATAAATTTAGGGTGGAATTAGGTTTCTCACCATTGGATGAGGAAGGTCTGTTTGGGAACAGGAGGACTGGGGCGAAGCTGCTACCCAGCGTGACCCACACATGGCAAGAGTTATGTGAGTAATTGGCTGGGACTGTCAGTCCTTGGTATGACCCAGGAGTCCGTGTTCCTGTGAAAGCCAGTGTGTGCAGGTGTGTGTTTTCAGCTGCGAACAATTGGACCCAGAGTGGATTGATTGTTCTGGAGTTGGCACCTCTCTGACTCCAGGCCCAGTCCTCTGGAAGCGCTGAGTTTGAACCAAAACCAGGACAAAGCCGCAAACATCAGTATTTGCAAACAACTTTTTTCCCTCCTTACTTGTTTTTGGAAGTAGTGGAGTCATTTTTGCTAATGCTTTCTGAAATGCACAAGCTTCAGCTTGCAGTAGAAAGCAACAGGGATTGCAGATCCTGTGGTGAGGGGTTGCAGCAGTAAGGAAATTAAATGGTGGATTCAGTAAGATACTGAAGTATCTTAATATGTGTCACTGCCTGCTGTACTGGGAGCAACTTCTTGATCACATTTGGCTTTTACTGATACATACATACAAAAAGTGTGTGTGTGTGTGTGTGTGTATATACACACATATATACACATATATGCATGTATTGCCCATTTTAACACAGGGCAGATAAACGTTTTAGGCCACTCTCAGCCTAAATAAATAAGCTGACAAGTGTACACTGGCATCATTATTTCACTTGCTGCTGTTTATTGTTATTATCCATTTGCATTGTGGTAGCAGTCACATAGTAGTGCCTTGTCCTGAAGAGCTTGCAGTCTGGAAGGATCATCTAACAGGAAGAGACAGAGGAATGATGAACGATTACCAGGCAGTTCAGAACACCATAGCTGCATGTCCTTTTTCATTTTTTGGTGTTTTAGTTTAAATGTCGTGTAGGCATCCCCTTCCTCAGTTCATCCCCAGCCCTCTCAGCCTTGCTACTGGATGAGAGAAGAGGATGGCTGCAATGAAAGCCCGAGCGTTGGCCACTTCCAGAACAGGCTCGTGTGTTGAATATTCATCCCTCCTCGTTACCTTGCTCTAGATAGCTCGCGCAGCCTCATTACTTTTTGCTTGCTCTTAATCTCATGCTTCACTCAGCTCAGTCCGTGGTCTGAGGCTAGCCGTACATATGGCCCTTCCCCACTTCTTCCAAAAGGAGAAGGGCAGTGTTTCATGGACTGGAATGATACACCGAGTACTAATTGCCAGCACCACCCATCATTACTTTACATCTCATTGGCCCGTTCGTATTAATTTTCTAGTTTGACACGAAAGTTGGAATGCTAATTATAAAATGAACAAAGAACTGGAGATGGGTGAAAGTTAGGGTTACTTGGAAACCCAGTTACTTGGAAACATGTGTTTGTATCCTATGGGATTTGGAGGTCGAAGGCACAGCGCTTTCTGCATTTCTTTGCAGAGACTTTTCTAGAGTTGCGTCATCTCACTAGTTGTATATTTTTGTAACTTCTTTGCATTGTTTTAAATTCCGTGCGCTACGCAGTGAACATTTCTTTTTAGATTTCAGTATGAAGAGCTTTCTGATGTTCAGCAATTTTTCTCTTACTTCCATCCCCTTGTTCTCTTGTTGCCCAACTATATATAACTAGGTCTTCTTTTTCTTTTTTTTTTTTTTCTTTTTTCTTTGTATTCCTGTCTGAATTCAGTACTGTTTGTCAACATTTCTCTGGTAGTGTGCTGAGAACTGAGCTCCGTGTTTTAAGTGCTGTTACTATAGTTAGCTCAAGGTGAACTTCAGTACCTTTGTTCAGCTCTGCAATGTTTTGGTCAATGCAGCTAAAATGGTACTAAATTTTTCTTCCAAAGTTTCTTTGGATGTAGTACCCACTAATGTTAATGCATCACTCAGAGTATTTTAGTGCTCTCAATTTCTCTTTCCCCAGTGGTACTGAATGCAGTAGATGATTTCCACACCCCCCCCAACAGTATTATCTCGCGTTCTTCCAAATTAAATCTAGCTGTGTTGTGGCCCTTGTTGCGCAGGATGACAAACTAGATTGTCATAACGATCCCTTTTGTGCTACAGGTCTATGAATCTTGGAAGCTCGTTTCGTATTTCTTTCATGCCTTACTTCTCTTGGCAGTTTCTCCTGCTTTAATGTCACCTGCAAATTTAATTAATTCCAGATCATTAATGAAGATGTTAAATAAAACCATATTTGGCATCTATCCCTATATCTGACTAGGAACTTCCTTCTGGCTCAGTAAATTCCTTTGTATTAGTATCCTTTCCTGCATTGTTTCAACTGTTTTAAATTCTGCGAGACAGTGTACTTATCAGTCAGTTTATTTTCCACTTCAAATTCTAGCTCTGAAAGAAAAAAAAAAAAAGCCAAAGCATGGGACCATGTTCAAAGAACACATCGCTCATCCTTTCAGTTGTGCAGATAAACTTCAACCCTTCAGCCTATCAAAGCTGATGGGGCAACATTTATGTGCAACCGTCCCCTTGATGTGTGGAGTACACCGTTGATCCCAACAGTTAACTCCAGGACCCAGGACAACTTGTTTTCCTTAGTTTCTTGCCTAGCTATTAATTTCCTCCCTGGTTGCCCAAACTTACCAGAAGTTACAAGTTGTCATCTCCAGATGTGCACCTTCGCAGAGGTGTTTTCTGTCTGAACCATCTCATACTCGCCAGAGTTCTTCCAGACGTTGGGGAAATTCACCAGCGGTAATGGGAGAAAAGTCTTCTGTCCTGAACCTCTGAGGAAAGTACCTGACATTGAATGACTTTGCCTTCTCTCTGATTTAAACTATTTCAGTCCGTCTCTTTTTTGGCCCGCCAAAGTGAATTCCTGAGATGCTGGTGCACGTGCTGTCCTGCCCCTGAGTCCTGCTGCATAAATAAAAAGTCCCGTCTCCTGTTTTCCTGGACAGACTTACTAGTGCTTCACCCCGTTTAGGTTGATCTTCAGACTGTGCCGTCTTAATCTTGTAAAATCTTTTATGAATGCACATCTTCCTTTTTATTTTATTTAATCCACCTGTTTCTGGGTCTTACCAGCAGTTGCATCTTTCTGCTGTGGTATTGCAGCCTTCAGTTTTCCTCATCCTCTGCAGATGCCCCTTTTCTGGCAGTGGTGCATCAGGACAGAAAAATTAAATTTTTAGAACACCACTTTATGTAGGTGTGGTCATTGCATCTGCAAATGGCTGTGCATTGGGCTGACAAGGCGTTCAAACAACATGAGTACCGGGGTTTTTTTCCCAGCAGGTACAATATGAAAAACCCTGGCATTTTATTTAACTTCCTAAATTGTTACTTATCTCTCTAGATTGGTTTGGAGAGGAGCTTAGTGCTAAAGATTTTACAACAGATGACATCGTCACAGGCTGAAGGGATGGCAGTTCTTTTTGAATGTATATATGAACACTAATAAAGAAGAAAAGTAGGAGTTTTGGATTTCCTGATACGATAAAGAATGTGGGAAAATCACACGTATTATTCCCTGACAGGTTTTGTGGTGCATTTAAATTATTTTATCTGAAATATTAGGCTGGTTTAAATTCTGTTGGGTTTTTTTTAATGGAAAAACCATTAAAAAAGGAAGTTGTCTCACTCTTATTTCATACTTTTTCCCATTTCTGTGACATACTCTTATGACAATAAGACTACACAAGTGTATTGTGTTACTGTTAATTTAAATGTTAATTATGGTGAAAAGTATATGTATGGCTTTTGTGTGGAACAGTAGAGATTTTATAAGACTTTAAGACCCGGTTTAGTGGATCAACCAGGGGAACTGCAAGTTAATAATATATTAGGCATTGCAAATCCAGGTGGAGTAAAAGGAATCCAAACATTCTCTGGTGAAGGGAGCTCTAAAACTGTGGTACTATAAGAAGCAGCTGGAATTTGCATTTTATCCTGGAACTTCCCTTTCTCTAATCTAGTGAAGATGCATTACATTGCTCTTTCAGTATATTAGTGAAGTATTTTAATATTAATAATAGCATGACTACCAGTGTTTAAATGTTAAAATAATCCTATTTAAGGGCTTTGCTTGAATGTGATATGAAGTAAAAATACGTAAGCAGATTTTGCACATATATTCATTGAGAAAATTGTGCTTTTAACACTGCAGAACTGAACTGAGATTTTAATGCGAAGTGTCAAAATGTGGGAGTAAAATTTCCTCGTAGATACATGAAAAATAAATAGTTTAATTAGTTATTTTTCTGTCTTTTCCATTTTCCAAGACAAATTAAATATCATAGTGAATCTCAGTATCCTGCAGTATCAGGATACAAAGTGCATGGGGTTTTTACAAGCTTGATTAAGCCAAGGCATTTTATTTGCTTGTTGATATCTGGATTATATTTTGTCCTGGGGTGGCTCTAGCCATCTGACAGGAGTATTATACCTTTGTGCTATGAAGTTAGGAGCTGCTAGGGATCTTTAAAAGCGGAGTTTCTTCAGAGGAAAAGTTTTTGTAGGCTTTTTTGCTTGTTCCTTCATCCTCCTCCTTTTTTCTCCCCATCCCTTTCCCAAGAACAGATGATGAATAATGTTTAGGAAATCATTCCCCTCAAGTCTCTGTGGGAAGACTTGTGATTTTAGCAATTTTGATGTAGTCACCAAGTAGCTGGTGAACCGGTATGGTCCTGTGGTCGTGAATATTGCTTTGTGCACCTTACCAAGTTTTATTCCGATTTGGAGTGCTCTTGAAGTATTAATGTTATGTCAGCTGCTTTGCTTAAGAGCCTTTTTTTTTCTTGAATTCCCTTAAAACATAGGCTAAAACAGTTGAGGGTACAAAAAATATAATTACAATATTCTTTGACAGAATAAATTTCAGTCAACAGAGTGATGATTGTGATGTTAGATCTCTGGTATTACAGTTCCTGTAAATGATAAACCTTTTATTTTTTCCTACATCACCGGGTGCTTTACTGAGTAGGTGTTAAAAAAAAAAATCCAGATATCAAAATAATGACACAAAACCCCAGCCTCCGTGCTCTCGGTCCCTACCCTGTCGGGCACATAACTTCCAGCGTTTTACAAGGTGTTGAAGTAGAGAGATTATATTCTATCAACCTTAAAAAAAAGCATTGTTAATTTAACCCTCAGCAATCTTATTTCACTTCTCTGCCGTTGCTGTCTACAGCCCTGCAGATTTTTTTAAGCCAGCTGTTGGAAATAACCTAGTTTAAAGAGTTCACGGCTGAACGTGAGGGATTCATCATTATATATTTACTGTCTGAGGCTGATATAGCTGTAAGGTTTTTCAGATGCCATTGATCTATTGCGCATGTTCCCTCCCCGGGTTGCAGGACGTGCTTCTATTTGCATAAGGCCCTGGGCAAGGTTCTTTCTTGCATTGATTGGCCTGTCCAAGGGAGCCTGATGTGCTCCTGCATTGATCACCCTGTCTTTTCTTGGAAGGCAGTGTTACGCCGAGTTCATCTCAAACATTCTAGGGAGAAGGGAAAACTTTACTGCAGATGTCTCAATTTTATTCAGATGTTCCTTTGAGTATAGGCCTTTCCCTTTTTTTTTTTTTTTTTTTTTTTTTTGTGATTTTTTTTTTTTTTTTTTTTTTTTTTTTTTTTTTTNAAGGATGAGTATTTTTTCTTTTTTTTTTTTTTTCCTTTAATTTGGCTGTGTTTCCACAGTTATAGTACAGCATAGACGAGAGTGTACTGAAAAGCTATGTTAAATAAAATCACCATTATGTACACCATTTATTCCATACTGTGGGGTTTTTTTTAAAACAATGCCTATAGCTTCCAGCAAAAATCAAAACTACTCTCTCTTCAAAGAGTTTGCAATTAGAAGTGGAGACTTAATCTAAGACTGTGTGTGCTGGTGTCTTTGCTTAGATTAATATTGTCAGTTTGTACCTTGCATGATTTGTACTGAATTTTGTTCAGTCATACAAAAATACTTAAAAACGGCATCTTCAGAATAAAGCTGCAGTTGGATTTTGGCTTTCTGGAGCTGTACTTCAAAATGAATCACGTAGGTAGATTGCTGAGCAGACCGATGTTTCATCAGCTCTGTGTTGATCAGAGAGGTCAAATACTTCCTTACAAGGTCCTTGTTGTTACCGACGTGGTATGTCAGGGGCTGGCTTTCGAAACCCAGGTTTGGCAGCCGGGTTCCTGGCTCACCCTTGTCAGGGATGGAGCTTTTCAATGTCTCCTGCAATAACAACCCATATTTAGGAGCTCTGAAATCCACCGCTGCGATTTCTGAGAGCCACACATTTGCCTACATGCCTAACTATGGGGAAGATGC
Organism: Fregata magnificens; assembly: GCA_013389945.1. Classification (NCBI taxonomy): domain Eukaryota; kingdom Metazoa; phylum Chordata; class Aves; order Suliformes; family Fregatidae; genus Fregata; species Fregata magnificens. The sequence goes on along the minus strand of WAAD01038280.1, from coordinate 100,650 downwards.
CCGTTATTATTGTCCACCAAACCTATTTCTGTGGCCAGAAAATGATTTGACACGTGGACTTCCCCGTAGCTACAGGTGAAATGTGGTTATACCCAAAAGGTGGCTCGTATCTAGTGAATAAGCTGACATGGGAACTTTACCAAGCGCGTGATAGTACTGCACGTTGGTGAAAAATAAAATGTTACAATAGCATCCCTGTCCTACAGAGCACTGAGCATCACAGAGCCGTTCCTTCATCATTTTTAAAAAAATTACTATGGATATTTTTGTGGATGCTGTAGAATTTTCTTCAAAGGAAAAAAGTATTCAGAGATACACAGCTGAGATCGTATTAACGCTATTACATAAATTACGCAGGTTTTTTCTTTTATCACTTGGATTATAGTTTCATGTCTTTCACAGAAGCAATAATGTATTGCATTGTATTGCGATACTTTGGCTTAGGGAACATATTCCTTTGGTCATTCGGTAAAACAAAACTTAGATAAGTATAATTCAGGTAGCGTATATGAAATTTCATCTTCATTATCATGCAAATGCAGTGAGAATGTAACATTTCCCAAGATGTCATTTGACTATTAGGATCTTTAGAAAATGGCCTCTCAAAGCCACAAAGCTAATATTCCAGAAGAAAGCTATATAATACCTAAAAATTGTCTATCCTTATTCTATATGGATAACAAATGTAATAGGACAGGCCATTATTAAAATCGCAAAAGAATGTGTTGACCTATTGGTACAGAGGATCTTTTCTGATTTTTGCATCAATGATGAATTCTGAGCTTTCCGTAGCATAGAGGATGAACATGCAAATACAGATTTCAAAAATCTGCAGGGGAAAAAAAAAGTTGGATAGTAACTGGAAATCTGTTCTGTTTTGTTTCAGTATATAAATGAAATCGGTGCATGTTTATGCCAGTAACTATTTTGTTATACATAGCGATATCCTGTGCAAGTGTTATATATATTGTGTGTCTGCATTGTGCACAGATTGTGCACCTGCAACGCTTTTCGCTTATTTTAAGCTGTCGTTTGCGGGTATTTGAGTCAATGAACATAGAAGGTGGGCACGGGCTAAATATGAGCTAATCTCTTAAGTGGGGAGTGGAACTTGCTTTTAATTCTGAAATAAAAGAAGAGTCTGAGTATCTCGTAGCAGCCCATTATCTCTGTTATTCAGTTGAAGAAAAATGCTGGACTTGCTTATATGCGTGAACAATGCAAGGCAACAAGACCCGAAAAATTTCAGGTAGCAAAAGAGCTCTTTTGCAAACAGCTTCAGTATTGAAAAAGAAAGAGTGGGACACAATTGTTTGTAAGCAATTAAAATGAAGAAAAGGAATCTAGTCTCTTACTTCAGGTAGAAGTACTCTCTGGAAAAAAAGTATGCGTAGCATGCATAGCATTGTGCTGTTAAACAAAGCGGATGCCTTACAAAAACATGATGAAGATGCATATAGGTACTTCCAGAGTTTCTGATTACCCTCCCTGGATGTCGTACAGTGAGATTTTTCTCAGCAGATATTTGCAGCCCCAAGTGATGTTCTGGATGTCTTGAAATAAGTGTTTTGAATGGGGTTTAATAATTGCTTGATTGCTGGGCATCTTCAGCATCAGGCATACGAGTGAGTCCTTTTACTGGTAAGGTCTGAGTAAAACAGAGCAGCACAATGTAAAAACTCCTATTTCTAAGTTTTCCTGTGAAAGATATACCTTCCGTGGCAAAAAGTTATATTTTTCGGACACAGGGCAAATGTTTTCAAAATAAGTATATAAAGAATGAAATTCCGAAGTCTGTGGGTTTTTTATTCTTAGTTTGTAAAACCATAGTATTTAGAGACTGGAAAAATTACAGAGGATGTCTGAAGTGTCATCTCTCTCCTGTGTCACTGAGACATTTTCATTTTACAAGCACATTACTGAAGGTAAGAGGTGGTTCTGTGTTGTTTTGCTAGGGAGGTCTTTTCAAAATCCAGGTATTGCTGATGTTGCAGATACCACGCAGCAATTAAAAATGTTTTCCGCTACTTCATTCCCACCTAAACATTTTTACTCTTCCATGCATTGTACATACGTGGTATCTGCCCTTTACTCAAAACCTTTTGATGAGCTAACTGGCAAACTTCCATCCCATGCAAGATACTCTAGTGCANTTTTTTTTTTTTTTTTTTTTTTTTTTTTTTTTTTGAGGTAAAATGGGGTGTTTAAATGACAAAGGCTTGATCAAGAACTCCTTGACATTTGTGATCTGGTGCAGCAGTCTGAGGAGCGAATTGATAGGGCCTCCCTGTCTCACTCCAGAAACGCTGATTTTCTGTCATGTTTGTATTTTGAGGAGAGGCTGCTCTGGGTGCGATACAGACTGCTTTGCACCGGATTTAGTGGGGTCACCGGTTGAGCCCTGCTTTATTGGTGAAAGGGTAATGGGTGGTGGTGTTCGGAAGAATAATGTGTGATACAGACAAAACAATTAGAATTGTCCTGCTCTGCAGACTCTCGTGTTGCTTCCCACCGCCTCTCTTTCTCCAGGGGAGAAAAAAAAAAAAAAGGCAATTGTCCTATTCAAGCAGAGGCTAAATCCGTATTTGGCTGGACAAAACTGATTTTTATTGCATGGCATAGAAAATAATGATTTAAGTTATTATTTGCATTGCTTTGGATTGCACTTCTTTTGTATGTACTCGATACATTTTTGTATTTTGCAGCATTCTGCTAAGTACAATCTAAGTGAAGTTTTTTACTCTAATTGTGAAGCAAGTGCTATAGAAAAAAGAAATTTGAAATTTCAATGTCACTATATTTGGTAGATTCGCATGAATCTGTGGAAAGGGATAGCAAGCCTATAGTTTGTAACTGCACGAAATTAAAATTAGTTATATAATGCGCATTCCTCGATACCTTATTTTGAAAGAAAAAATCTTTCTGCCTTCTGCTTCTCTTTCATACATACTGAAGTCACTTTTCACAGTTTAAACAAATATTTCTAAATCAGGTAGTTCAGGAGACGCATCCCATAGGAAAAAGCATCCGCTTGCATTCGGTAAGCCAAATACATACAGGCATATGCCACAGTTTGCTGTTCTGTATGTCTCCCTGCCTGTATACATCTTCACACGCGATTACACGTAGTATGTATTATTCATATAAAATTCTTAATAAGTTTTAGCAGAGTAATCTCTATAGCGTCAAAGACCTATTGATGCTGGTAATGCAGGAGGTGTGTTTCAGTCCTTCCCTGTTTCCCCCTGACCTCTTGCACATCAACACACTCCCCTTCAATCATTCCTCTTCCACCCAGCTGTATCCCAAGTGAAACTTTCCAGCCTGTCAGCAGCAAACGCTCACCGCAAGCCCTTGCACGGCAGCGTGCATCCCTTTCCTCCCTTTTCTGCTAAGCCAGCGCGTCCCAGCCGCACGCTCCAAACAGCAGAAGTGCCCAGGTCCCAAAAAAGCCTCCATTTTGATTTTAACCCTCCTTGCAATGCAGAGATAATGAGTCATGCCGAGGGGACGTCAGTCTTCAGGTTCCTCTTTTCTTTTGCTGGTGTCATTCACACCGCGCACATGCCCGTGCGGGGCTGCGCCGTGTGCGTGCGCTCCCCGTCCTCAAATGAACAGTGCGCGGCCTGAACTCGGGGTAAACAACGACCGCTTTCCTCTGCAAAATTAACTTTTGTCAGCCAGCCTAAAGTGTACCCCCGTGTCACATTTTCTGCCGTAGGTTGACATCCTCGGGCACGAGGGATCAAGCGGTGCTACGGCAAGCGACCTTGTCTTTTCTTCTCTTCCTTAAAATAGCCATTAGCATCCTTGTGCATGAAAGGGGAAAAGAGTAAAAACTTTCTTAACGTCTGTAATATGTAACTGCGCTTTCACCTCCCACCTCCCAAGCCGTTTTGTGCTGAGCTGAACCGTGCCGGGGTTTGGGATGGGTTCCCCGGGCGGCGGCACCGTAAGTCTCCTGAAAAAAAATTTATTGATAATAGCCATAGATGCAGCATCTGCTGTAAAATGCAATTGAATTATTTCAGTTGCTGTTGCTAACTTTTTCAGAATGCTAAATTACTGCTAAAATCTAATGACAAAAACTTCCAAACCCATTTTTTATGGCTACGTTCTCAAATTAAGCCTAAATGTGTATATGCCGTTTAGAGATTTTAATTAATCCTATGCAATTAAAGTTTCATCGGCAATTGTGCCCTAATAGTTATTGTAAGGTGTCTAAATACATATCTACTGTCATTCTGAACACTGTGTTTCCAGCCATTTGTCTCTTAAACTAATGCATATTTGCCACCTTCACTTTAAACAGGAATCAATTTATAATGCACATCGTAATCTTTTCGTAAAAGCCTAATTATGTACATTGCTTTTTAAAATGCAAGGATGGGAATAAATGTCTATTAATGCTTTACATGGAAAAACAGAATACAAACATCTTGTGATCTGAATATATTTATAAATAGTCACTTGCACTTTTTATGCAAATGAAATTGGGCAGCACTGTCAGGCTTCGATTTTTTTTTTTTTTTTTTTTTTTTTTTACACTATTATAAGAATGGCTTATTTGGCATCTCATATATGTCTTTTTGTAACGTCCGAGGCTTGTTCCGTGCACCTGTAACTGGTGCCATCTTGTATCGTTCTTTTATACCTTTTGTCTTTGTTTCCTTATTTTATTGCCTGTACTTCACGGAAGACGTGAATGCTAATGAACATATGACGTATACCATCATTCACAAGATGAACAGATAGCTTTCTCTCTTTGTCAAATGTTTATGCAGTAAAATGAAAAATTAAACAAACCTAGCGTGACTCCGTTGTAATTTCAGCTTAAATAAAACACATACTGAAGTTTTGCAGAATTTTTCCCGTCAGAGGGAAATTTTTGAGAGTGCTAAGGGACTATTTTTTTATATCCAAAGAGTAAAGTTTGAGGTAATTTGCTAAAAGGCATAGAAGTTATATTACAAAATTGTTGATACTGGACCGCAATAAAGTCTAAATAGTGTTAACCTCCAATTAACAAAAAAAGGGGGGGAGATGTCAAAACACTCATTACAGGTTTAATTATAATTTCTGATGGATTCAAAACCTTCTGACTGTGTTCTGGCTGCTCCAATTTAGCCATTCAGCCCATGCTGCCCGTATTGTGTATTCAGCAGCTCCTATTAGACGTCTTCACAGTGAGCGATTCTGCCAGGCTTTCTGACACCCGCTTTCACGCATGGCCTGCTGCTCTGCGCCGAAACGTTCTTCTGAGCTGCCCGCAACCTCGGAGGCATCTTGGCCGTGTCACGCTCCGTGCACGCACGCCCGCGTGTGCCCGCGTACGTGTGCATCTGCACGGAGGTAGAATAACAAGTGATGACACCCGTGCGGGCGCAGAGGCGCGCGAGCACGCGTACGCGCTACGCGCCAACCCACGGCGCGCGTCGCGAGCGGCGTGGAAAGGCGTCGCGTGTGTGCGGTGACGCCTGGCCGTGTTCCCACGCGTGCACCCCGGTGCTGCGGGGGGGCTCCCGGCAGCCGGTGACACTAGAGGGCACTGCTTGTCCTCGGTTGCGGCTTCCTTCTGGGACAGCGAGCGGAACTCTGCTGAATCCTGCAAATCTGACTGTAATTAACAATTGCATTCTTATTAAGAAATGCTAGGCTGCTTAATGCGTTGTTGTTTTGTTTTTAGCCTTGTGTTAATGTGACGGGTGGAGTCATCAGTGCTCGCAAACAAATACAGAATCAAGCGTCCCGTACAGTAACAATTTTTTATGCTTAAAAAAACCTCAAAATGTCATTCTTGGCAAAGCCAGAAGGCTGCGTTTGCCCTGCGATGGGGTTTAGATCCCTTGCCAGCTGTGCTTCCAGCCAGCAAGTGTGATGCGCAGCGTTAGAAACACGTCGGGGAGGGTACTGAGGAGTTAGGGTGATTTATTTCAGCAAAGGTCAAGAGAAAGATAAGCAGAGGACGAGAATAGGAAGTTTAGAGAGTGCGTCTTCGGTATGTGTAAAACGTGTATCATTTACATTACCCTTGGAAGAAGGTTTCTTAATTACAGAACGCTAAATCACCTGAGTTGCTGTTCCAAGTTCAAATGTTTCTTCCATTCATGGGCTCTTTTAGTAGCGTTATTTTGGATGGGATTTACAAATGAGGATGAATGCTCAGGTTAATCGGATTAATAAAAGCAGGCGTCGTTTCACAAACATCAGAAAATTAATACCAATATTAGACATTTTATCAAAATAACAACATCTAAGCTCGATGTGAAGACCCCAGGCGTTGCTATTAGCCCGTCCATGTCTTCTGCAGTCAGCAAAGCGCTGTAACGAGTGCTGCGTGCTGGCCAGATCAGGTGTTTTTCTTTGCTATGAAATTCCAGCACTCAAGTTTGAGAGATTAAGTCCTGTGGTTTAACGCACCATTCATTGCTTAAGCTGCGATTTGGGATGGGGCCCTATATCAAACCTGGTCTGTTTTTTTGTTCTACCTCTCTGGTGTTTAGCCAAAATATTTCTTTCTGGTTAACTGTTTCTGACTTTCAGTGAGTGTAAATTTTCTCACACCAAGTATTCATAAATGTGTGTAGTTAACAGCTGGTTTGCCTGATCCCTGCAAATGACCTGTTAGTCGAGGTGATGGGTGTTCGGTGTAGCTAGAGGTTTTTCCACGTATAAGTTCTAATTTTCAGCTGTTTGAAACTTAATGATTTTCTTACACAGGAAAAGTAATTTTTTAATAAACTTCTAAAAGACTGTCCTAGCCAGAACTCATGGCCATTAAAAGGCAAGCCAGTATAACAATAGGTTATACGTTGTGCAGCGTAAATTGAAAGTATTTTATTTTAGTCCAGCGTAATTGCTTGCAAATGCCAAAGTGGTTTTGCGCCATTCTAGTTCTTAGCAACGTATTTTCAAACAGTGCAGTGAATATATAATTTCTGAAAAACCCTCCTGGAAGTTACTGCACAACTCCAGCGGACAGTGTCGCGTGTTTATTACAAATATGTAGGTTTTCTAATTACTTCTGTATAATCACGTAGTAGTCTTGGACAGTCTGGTCTCCTACCTGATGTTTAGTAATAGATCTGTCATTTAACAAGAGCGAGCATCACCTGGTTTTGCTTTATCGGTTCATAAGCAAAAAGAAAAAAAAATGTTTAATCAATACGAAACGACTCTTTTTGCATTCACCATTTTATAATTTGAAATCTTATTTTGTGCGTGCTAACAGTCTACAAGCAGTGAGCTGCCAGAACTGCTATAATAGGATTTTCCCCCTCCTAGCGGGATGTTGCTTATGGCTATAAAAAGTTAATTTCAGATCCTGATACACTTGCATTAATTTTTGAGACATTGGCTGAGTGTAGTACAGTGAAGAATAACACGAACACTGCGCTGCTATGCTGTAGCTAATCATTTATTACCTCCAGCTGAAGGAAGCAGCGTTAAATGTGCAGGCCACAATGTCTGCAAAAAAGAGGTAGGAAACTGGCAGAAAAGGTCTCCCAGATTTCTTCCTGAGGGTCTCAAGAATAGGACCAAGAAGGAAAAGGAGAAACAATAGCTTCATCGTCTCTTAAAGGCTATTTAAATGGGTCTTGGCGTACTTGGGAGATCCCACTTGTGCATTAAAATAATATTTGATGATGAGACTATAACACTTACCAAACCGTCCTGCTTCCGAATGAGAAAACGCATCTTCGTGGATGTTTAAAAGTATGATTTATGTATGAAAAACAAGCGATTTAGATGCTTATCATCTGCGATATGCACCAGACCTCGGTGATGCGTTTATATTCTTTGGAGTATTTGCTGACAAAAGGAGCATGTCGTCTCTTCGTTTGCCAGTGAGGGATCTGTTGACTCCACAGCTATGTAAAAACCTCTCATCAGCACCTATTTTAATCAGCAAGAACTTTACTATAAATCATTATCAGAAAAAGCATTGTGCTACACTTTTGTACCAATACATTTATTTTGAAATTAATAGGGAAAAATAACACAGAGCCTGTGCTTGAGATGGGCTAATAAGCGTGCCCATGAGACTTTCCTTTTTAAGCACTAAATGAAAGCTTTTGCATTGCTAACAGGCTACAAAAGTTGCTTAGGTAATAAGACTCTTTTTCTCTTATCAGTAAAAAAGAAAAGGGGAGGGATGGGATGGCTCAAGGGATTGGTAATCAGATTACAAAGTCTTTCACTTCTAGGTCACTGGTTCAAATCTGCCCCCTGTTTAGTAGTGACCAAAAGCTGTTCCCAGCTGATGGCTTTTCAGTAGCCTTTGTGCAATGCATTAGTGATCTATATCCAATGTCTGGTGAAAAACACTCCTAGCCATTGCATTGGGACTCTCAGCTCAGACTCTTTAAGTAGGAACAACCAACCTGTTCACGCATTGAAGGGTTTGGTGGTTTATTTTCCAGAAAATTATTTTAATAAGTTCGTGGAGCAGTGCAGCTGAATCTGCACTGTCACAGCTGCTCTGGGCTTCAACAGCAGACCTTGCTTCCCAGCACTGCCATGATCACTTTCCACTAGCATTGCTTCATAAAAAATTGTTACCAGCTTACTTAAGAATTGGACTGATACCTCTTAATTTGAGCTGCATGGTATGACTCTAATTTACTTCCATATTAGGCTAGAATAGATAAAACCATAATTGCAAAAAAAAAAAAAAAGAGAAGTAAAAATTACTAAATTTGTTCATCTTAGAAGAAATATCATACTTATTAGTAAAATTGATTTTGACATATAGAGTGTGAAAACATTTTTATTGATAGTTCTAGTGCTGCAGTAACTCTATGGAAGCTGTGAGACTGCAGCTTCAGTGGGCTCTAGTGCTATGCGTGACTAATACCACTACAGTGTGCTCAGATATATGTTGGAAGAGCTTTATAAAATGAAATACTGAAAACAAGGGAAAACAGAGAAAATTCCCCAGTACCTGCAAAAGACCCCTTTCGAGTGTACATTTTCTAGTGCCATCTCTTACTGGTGTTTACCGTCAGATATTTAAATGATAGGTTTATAGACTTTGCTCTTGTCAGCGTTTTGAAGTGCTATTTTCCTTAAGGTAGGGCAGTGCTAGAGGACACTTGCTATAAAGGGAATGCAATTTCTGGTTCATTAATATATGAACCTGAAATGATGACTGTCTGCTATATGTGCTCTGTACATTTCTACAGAAATCACTTTGACAAGTTAGAGGTGTGTTTATGTCCATAGGGATGCACACGACCCATTATAAAACTATGGCTTTTTCCCCAAAACTAACCAAAGGAAAACTGTATTTCTTTTGAGACAGCAGGCATGCTGCATATATGTTGCAGTAGATATTTTTGTACAGAACTAGGTATTTCATCAACCCTAAACGATATTTCATCAATCCAAGCCTCCTTGGATCAAATGGATCACATCAGCCAGCTCCCTCATTACTTGCATAAACTTTGGAAAAAACCTGGGAGAATAAAACACGTGCACATGCTGAGCAGAGCTTGGTGGGGTACCAGCAAGTGGGATACACATCTGGCGCGGGGCTGGCACAGGTCTTTGCTCCCTCCAGCTCCCGGTGTTCAGAGTGATCTGCCTAACACACTTAACGGCTTCACCTTTGAAACTGAAGCTGAAGAAGTGTGCCGATAAAACCTGTGTACTGCAACACGTGCTCATTATCCATGTTTTGCAAGAACGGCTCAGGTGGGATTTATTGCCACTATTTTCACACTTGGCCTTCAGCGGCCAAGGTAGCTGGCTTGCAATGGAATGTGATCTCCTCCGGAAACCACACCAAGTGCAGGAAAAAAAAAATCCTAAATGATGTATTTATGATCCAAAACACACCACCCGCATCTAATAATGCTTTGATATCCAATGTCTCAGAGATCCACGGGGCTTGGAGCAGCCACTGTGTCCCACCAGAAAGCTCAGGCTGTCCGAGCTCCCGCAGGAGCCTTGTCTCTCCATGTCCTAGCGCCAGGGTGTTTTGTGAGCTGCTCACAATGTTTTACTCAAGCTTACTTGCACCTGCATCTCCCTCCCTGTTAGCAGGGGGGGGTGATCTAAGGTTAGCAATACAAGGGTGAGGGTGAAGGACTGCCAGCTTCACAGGGCTGTTTGGTCCAGGAGTGCAGGTTTATAATGCATTTCAGAAGTTCACACAAAGGTTACAGGCTGGGGAAAAAAAAAATTAAACTGAAAACATTGGCGGCACAGCTGTTGTTAAGCTCGGGAAAGCTTCCTTTCAAGTCTGGCGTGAACCTTCACTCCCTTTCCACGGGGGAAGCTGGTTTTGTTCCAGCAGTTAGCTCAGGTCCTCTGCTCCAAGGCTGCACCAGAGTGCTTTAGGAGTAATCAGACTCAGGGTGGGTTCAGCGGAGTAAGGTTTGTCTATACTTCAGGGTTTTTGAGAGTTTAACTGTTAGTTTAGAAAGGAATTTAGTTAAACCAAGGTAGTCTCCCAACGAGGCATTTGTGCTGGTATAACGATGCTTCTTGGTGCAGCTTAAAAGGACCTTTATATGACTGTAAGTGCATGCATGTAGATTGAACTGTGATTTAGCACTATATGGGTTTCTAAAGTATGTTATAAACTGATGCACTCAATTGGTACACCCCCCTCCCAAAGCGTGCAGAAGCCTGCAGGTTTCTGTGTCTGGTGAGTGGGCTTATTTATCCAAGTACAGGAGATGTGACCAGGGTCTCATCTTTATAAGAGGACGAATCTAGATACCGAGGCTTCCAGAGATGGGAGCTGTGAACAGTATTTGGTGTCGTGGTCCAGTTACGTGATGACTTTCAACCGATGGTAGCATAAAGCCAGACTCCTCGTGGTAGGAGGTTGCTTGTCAGGACCCCACTCTGCCCTGGGGAAGCTGTGGTGGTGGTGCTGGTGGTGAAATAAAGATGTGGAAAACCTATCCAGGTGTGTTTTGTCACTGAAGAGGACTTTGGAGGAAAAGGAGTGGAAGAAAAGCTCGCAGTTGCTTTTGGTTTTAGCGTTGCTTGTGAACCTTACGGGATCAGAGGGTCATGGGGAATATCTTGCTAGTGATGTGTAATGGTTTGGAAATAAACACCAGGGGTGGCTCCAGCTGCCTTTGATCTAACTAAATGGCTATTATGTATATTCTATTTAACTTATTTTAAAATTAGGCAAAGAGCATACAGGAATGCTTCTCTGTGTGCTAGATGCTTGAACTTCCAACTGTGTGTTCAGGACCAAACAAAAGGAAAATGGTTCTCTTTCATGGAGCTTATCATTTGGTAGATATATAACACAAAGCAGGCATGAAATGCTGTGGGAAAGAGGGGCTGACTTTCTACCTTATCCCATGTTATTAACATTTTGAATTTTTATTGATGAGGGCCAGAATTTGCAGATTTCACACAGGGTCTTTTGCCTCCCACGATATCTGTGAATTTTTTTTTTTTTTTGATTGGGACTTCTTAAGTCAAAAATGATGAGCTCTTAGCTTAAAAAGATGGGTAAGTAGTTAAATCCACAGCAGGCCTTTTTTCAAAGTACACCAGGAACTTTGGTGAGCACAGAAAGTTTAGCAGACGTCGCTTGTGCTTTAGCGCAGGGCTGGCTGATCTTCACGGTCCTGGGGCGTCCTGACGAGCTCCGCAGAGATCCCACGGTCACAGGACGAGCCTGCTGTTTCTTCAGGTCCTATCCAGTGGCCCAGAGACATTCACCGCAGCAGCCCTTCCCGGCTGGCTCCTCCTGCGGTGAGAGGGGATGGTTGCCCAGTGCTCTCCATGCCTTCCCAGCTTGCCCACTGGTTAGTGGGCCTGGTTTCAGGAGCCAGCCAGTGTGCCTTGGCTGACGATTATGAGAAAGTCTTGGTCTGGCAACCTGGGTGCAACCACCAAAGGCAGAGTCCGATCCAAAATTTTCAGGACAATTTCTCCATTTCCTAACAACCATGAAAATAAACGTGCACCGCTCTTAAGGTGCCAGAGTCTCTCTTCGAGGCTTGTGAGTGCGAGAGCTTAGGTTATTTCACTGAAGAAGAACTACATGTGATAAATGAGTACCTTCCTACATGGGAAGCTGGGATTTTTTCAGTGCTTTTGTGCAGCATCGATTGTCCTGACACATAGGCACAACAGCACTCATTATGCTAAGAAATGACACTCCTTGTTCTTCTGTTGACTCATCACTACCTGGCATCACTTCTCTGACTAATGTCATAAGTACTCGAGGATGATTTGTGCTATTTGACTAGCGGGATCATGCTGAGAGCGATGCAGAGAAAGTAGAACATGAGTGTCCTGTAGCATTACACAGCAATAAGTGATGTGAGCACGCTGATGACCAGGTTGGTCCAAGATCACTGAGCAGGCCAGGAGGGTGAACAAGGGAAGACTTCATGGCAGTGAGACAGCATCCTGCTCCCCCACCCCGTTTCCATGTCCAGGGGTGCTGAGGTGCAAGTTGTGTGTTGTGGCTCTCCAGACCTGCTGGAGAGCAGGTCCATGCCCGGTGTCTCCTGAGGGTGGAAGGTCTGGGCTTCCTTTGCCAGTACAGCTGTGCCCGGCGGCTACCGGCACAGGGCATGGACGAGACATTTAATTATGAATGTGTACTGTTTATGAGAGTCTGTTCTGTACCCTGAATTGGAAGATCTTTATCTGAGTCATTTGTCATATTAATTAGTTATACATCCTTCAGGCCACTTCACAAAGACCTTCTGCTTGTGAAAGATTTTCTCCTCCGTGGAGCCTTCTTAGCCTTGCTGCTACTTCCCTATCTCACAGCTGGGTGGAAAACCTTGTTTGATATCAGATAAAGAGCCCTGATAAAAAATTATCCAGTGTTTCCCCTTCTGCTTTACTGTTTTTTCAGACTTTGAAGATATCAGTCATATTGTGGTCTGCTTGGTGTAATTTGGTTTTCTGCCACACGTGCATATACTTTTCTGACGAAGGAACATGCATGCCGCAGCAGCATTTTAGGGGGAAAAAAGAAGGAAGCTGCTGCTCCTCTCTTTTGGTTGCCTTCAATAATAAATCACAATTTGCCATTCCCTAGCGGCACAGAGAGTTATCTCCATGAGTTTGTGTGACCCCAAAAGTTTCAGTTTACGTACCCTCTTGCTCAGAGACCTTGCCTGTGGAGAGGCTTTTCCTTCCTGAAGTTACTCAGAGGTTGCAAGAGTCGAAGCTGAGGCTTCAAAGGACAGGAAGAGTGAGTGTTGTCTTATCCTCTGGCTGAAGTGGAAACCCAGCTGTCTGTGTTTAAATAACAAGGGCGTCGGACTCCATGTCCATCTGTGAGGTGCTGAGCTTAACACTCGGCTTTTCTCCTTTTCTTTTTTTTTTTTAAGTCTGGCCTTTTAATAAAAATTAATACACACGCTGACATGTTTGTGTACACATGCGATAAAATAGCGGCAACTTCTTAAATAAATGCTCGGTCCTTGTTCAGCCAACATCCAGAAATCTGTGGAGGATTTGCCCTTCTCGATGTTAAACCAGTGCAATTCTCTCTGTTTCTCTAGGTATAAAATGAAATATAAGGAAACTGACTATTTCATTGAAAAATGCATCAGTGTGAGATTTGCATAAAGCTGTAATAAAAGTTTTCCCTGTACCATTCAGACAGAAGCAATGAAGAAGTAATGCCATTTTACCCTGTTGTATTTGATACTTAACATGTAAAAACGGTTATTTACTTGATTGTTTCACATTCGTTTCACTAATATGATTGTTCACTTGTAGACTGAGTTCTGGATTTACACATTTATTAAAACATGAGAAAATTACTTCCATAACTTACTTCAGGCCACGTTTTTCATTAGATATGAACCATTACCTTCGTGATGGTAAAATATCAAAAAAACCCTGCAACCCCTTGTAGCCTTGTGTATTAATGGGTTTGTTACACACTGATTTTCAGGAGCAGTTTATTTCAACTAATTTGTCATCACAAAGATTCAAGATCACTGTATTTCATTTAACTTTATCTGAGTAAATAAAATTCCAAGAACCTGTATATTCTGGCTCAAGGCTTTTTAGAGGTTTTCACCCCCACATGATGCAAAGGAGGAGCCCAGCAAGACAGGCTAAGAGTAAATTACTTGTTTTATTGATCCATTTTATATGCATACTAGTTGTTTAGATACAGCAAAGTCGGTCCACTGTAATTTAGAAGATGTTCAGCTCAAGGAAGTACCTTAGGAAGAACTTTTCTCCTGGTGTGAGAAGGGTTTATTTCTGTCCAGCCCCACTTCCTAATTGATTTGAAATCACCCAAAGTAACAACCTCAGGGGCTGACCAGGCTCGAATCCCCAGGGCTGAAAACGGTGGCAACGCGATGCCTGACTGGGGAGCAGATGAGTGTCTCTGCCCTGGAGCAGTTGCATCCCTCAGATGGGTGGACCAGATGGCCGAGGTTGGTAGCAGCATCAACAACCCAGCTTCTACCTGCCGCCACCCTTTAGTGGAGCCCGTACAAGCTGCGAGCTACCACGGCAAGTCTGACAGGCGGCGACTGGAGGAGTCACCGTAACTCAATCATCTGTCTGCACCCCGAGACCCTGCTCCTCCCTAGTCTGGAGCTTCCCACAACGCCCGTCAACAGCAAGAAAACTGGCGAGGTTTGAAAACTTACTGTTTGCTCACCGATAGGTCTCAGGCAGTGTTTGGCACCTCGCTCGGGTACGGTGGGGCACCTCTGATAGAATGTCAACCATGCATTGCTGCTCGGGGTCAACTGTGCACCCACTACTACTTTTGAATGATTAGTTAAACTGTCCCTAATGGCTGCAAGATCAGGCTGAAAGTCTGGCACTCAACATACGTTCGAACAAGGAAACATGTTCAAAATGATGGGTTGTGATTTGCCCATGCTCGGAGCTGACTAGGGCTGTGAAAGTCTTTGTGAAAAGCTGAGCCCAGGCTGGCAAGTTTGGGGCAAGTGGCTGAGAGCACTCCCAGTTTCAAGCAGAGACACCTCTGCTTTCTAGTCCACATAGATCTTGACCTTTCTTGATGCTACAGCACTTTGAACTTTCAGTCATGGGTCCAGATGGTTCTGATTAAGGCAGTTTAGTAATAGTTTTTTCTTTCTTATTTTATTTCAAACTAGGCGTGGCACTCAAATAGCTATCTAGTGCTTCAGAAATCTGGGTAAACCAAGAAAAAGCAAAGCTATGACCTACAGCATAAGGTTTTAGTGGCAAAGATGTATCAGCTAAGAGCTTGAAAAAATCCTTCGCCAACCCTGCCAAGGTACCTATGTTAGCAAAACCTCTAGTGCAGGTTTTGCGCAGCTATTCTAACAGAGGAATGCTCTTGCTGGCTGAGCTCATGTCATTTGGAAAAGTGATGCAGCCTCCTGCCAGAAAACCTCCTGTGTCTCTGTTAAGAGGATGCTGCTGACACAGACACATGGTAAAGCCAGAGCAGCAAAGGATCTTCTGCTGTGCCGGAGGTTTAGGCATGATCATGCGCTCACAACATCTTCCACTGCCCAAGTCCAAATTAACTGTGAATACAAAACTAAATACAGTTCAGCGAACTCTCTGGACTTTTCAAAGATGATTTTCCTGGGGCTTATGTACTTGCAGTGGACATACCCAAGCTGCCTTTAAACAGCCTGGCTCAAGTACCAGATGCTCTTCAGCGTTAGCTGTGCCAAATGCTGCACATGCTAACCTAGGCTGCTTCCTGGCAGTGTGAATTGGCCATTGTGGAGCTCCGTGTTTCTGAGACAGGACCATTTTTGAACTCGTATGTTAGAGGCAAGCCAATGTCTCCCTGCTGCAGTCAGCAGCATAGGAACATTAACATGTAAACTGATCAGGCTTTGCTCTCTGTTCCTGGCTGAGATAGGTGGAAGTTGTTGACCCTTCAAAACTTTATTTTCATGTCAATGAGATGTACAGATTTTCCCAGCTCAGATCTCCAATTTTGGGATGGCAGACTGCTGCTGTCAGGAGGGAATGGCTGACGCCAGCTGGACCCAGCTGCTCCAGACCTCCTTTTGTGACTATCAGTGTGGTTCTCCAGCAGCGCAAAGGCAAATATCTCAGCAACCTTCACTGCTGAAATATCCTGATATGCGTTAAAAAAGGGGTTGGCTTTTCCTTGCTTTAGTTGAGGTTTTGATGGGAGGAGCTTGACCAAGCCCTCTTGTCTAATATACATTTTTGGTCTGCAAGGAGACTATCTGCAGAATGCCAACATTTTGTGCTCCAGACTATGGAGGATGCCCCTTCCACCAGTTTGTTTTGGTTTGAGCTGTTGTGGGTGAGATGTAGTGGACCCATTCAAAGATTTTTACCCACACAGTACCATACCAGTTTATGTTATGTGATGGGCTTTCTATTGAACTGTTAGGCTTCGTTCATACTAGACAAATTGCTGGGAGGTGTCTAAGTGAGGTGAGCCAGCATCCCTACCCATGGTCCTGTTGCACCTATTAGCACAACCGCCTGTGTTTGGGAACTTGGTGTTCTCCACGTTATTACAGGTCCTCGAAGGCTTTTCTTCTGTAAGCTCTCTGTCGTAAGACACTGGGGACAAGAGAAGTGGGAGAATTACATTATTAATTTTAAAGTTTTAATAAAGCTGGAGCCTGAGGCTTTTATACTAGAGAGCCATGAGTTTTGTTTGCACTGTTCACAAAATATTACCAGTGGAATTTTGTGTACAGAGGGGTTTTGTTGTTTTTTTAGTGAGCTATGCATAAGGGAGATGACCCTTATGCTTTTTTAATCTTGAGTTATTTTAGAATTAAATATTTTTCTAATCATGATTGATTTTAAGAACTTACACCCCCAGTTTCAGGTATGTGTGGAAATTTTCAGTAGAAGTTGTGCAGCAGAAATTGGTTTACATTGTGAACTGTGACAAGTCCTAGACTCCAGATGCTCTAAAGCAATCTGTTCTAATATGTTCTTGCGTTATTATTACTGTTGAAGTGTGATGTATTGCTGTAGAAAGCTATCACAACCATAGATGTAACATCCAATAGATCTTTGAACAAAATATCAGAAAGTACTTGGCTGTGGTCGTTCTATGATTGTATCTCTGCAGATATTTTCTTTCGCTGTTTAAAAACTGGTGTGTATCAGATGCTTTGTCTGCTGCAAGCAGGGATTTTATCACATGTCTGTGAATTCATTTAGGGAAAATTATTCTTGTTGCTAATTGAAAACAGGAACTAGTTTAACTTTGGATTATTCATTATTTTTGCTATGTGCTGTTCAAGTGTAGTTGCTCTGTAATTCTAATCCCTAACGAATAATATTTTATGAAGACTTGAGGATCTAATTCCATTTTAAGATGTGCAAAAACCTGAGAGTATTTCAGAAATTCAGGAATTCTATCCAGGAAGCAGTGAAAGGTCTTGGGAATCCCAGATTGACAAACTCGCATTACAAACAAACAGAATTTTATGCGTCATGGTGAAGAGGAGTCTTTCTCAACTGAGAAAAGGCATTAGCTTAGGTGCTAGCACTCAGATAGACCAGCTACTTGGTTTGTATGAGATTGAGTGAAAAGGGAGTTGAAGGGGATCTTGAATGACTGTAGATGTGTACCAAGCTCCAAGGAGAGCCCATGAAGTTACTAAGAAAGAATCTGCACATCCTTCCAAAAGTATTAAATACGAATTGCCCTCTTGCACACCATTCCTGGTACATGATTTCTTCTCTCTTCCCATCTACCACTGCTTTTACAAATATTTCAGAGTCCAGCTGATCCCATTTTGATCCACCAGAATTTCTACTGCAAATTTGTTTCACTTCTGGAAGTCATTGAGGACATTTGGACAGGGGCTTCCAGTTCAGTTTCCTCTGAAAGAAATTCAGTTTGCACACGCCAAAACCTCTTAGAGACTCAAACCAGTATGAGGCAACTGGAGACAATGGAGGACTTGCATCAAAATTATATTGCTCCAAGCCAAAAGCTTATTGTAGACATGCCCTTTTAAGCCCAGTGCATACCATGTAAACACTATGCCACAACTGAAATTGTCATAGAAGACAGGGGAAGTGGATGAAAGGTTTTTTTGAAAGTTCAAGAGAAAGTAAAATTTGGGGTAATTTTTTTTGTCAATCTATTTTTCCTCATACCTAATTACAAGCAGCTCAGAGGGTTAAGTATCCCCCAAATCCAAAGTGATGGGGGTTGATTAGATTGTCTGAGCCCATAAAAATAAAAGAGGCATGTTTTAACTTCCTTTTACTTTTCTCAGAATTCTGGATTTTTAGCCATTTTAAATTTGTTAGAATAGGTATAAAGAGCATGGAATCAATGCTGCAAAGCGTTACTCCCACAGGCCATTTACCGGAAGTCTAACTAGGATATTCGTGGATTTTTGTGTTTGCAGGATCAGACCTTTGAGTCACCTCTTAGCATACTGATGCTTTCGTTTGGCAAGAGTGCTGTGCTATAAAATGTATACCAAAGATGTATTTTATCATCTGTTCTAAATATATACATACACATGCTAAAAATATTGCGTATGTGATATATATATGTATAAGATGCTATGTGTTATATGCATACACTACAGATAATAAAAATAGCAACCTTTTGTCATTATAAAGTTATGATAATTGTATAATATAAACTTACAGAGGATCGCCATCTGACCTGACAGACAGTTTAGCAGTAGAACACTTATTAAGTTGACCAATAAAAGGGTAATTAATGTATATGAATTTAAGGAATGCATTTTTAGGTGATTTCAAGTGCTTATGTAAGTGATAGAGCTGAATACTTGTGCAAATACATAATTGACACTTTCCCTTGCAAGGTGAAGGAATGCATTTTCAACCACCGGGATAGAGACAACTTTCAAAAAGATGTCTGAATGCTTTCTAACTTGTTGCAGTGAGCGCTGGTCTACGACTTGCCATTCTAAGGGAATCAGATATAAAGTAGTGATGATACATGCTTAATAAATTACAAACCCAAACTTTACTGTGACTGCAAAGAAGGAACACAAAGACAAAGGTAAATTGGAAATGCCTGAATAGAAAAAATGGTTGGGAAAGTCTAGAGGACCCAGAGTGGTGTAGAGTGATGCAGTAACATATGAGAACTGGTTTAACTACCAGAGAAGTGCTGGTTTACCTACTTCTGACTGTAAATGAATTATTGGAAGAAGAAGAGGGAATGTAGGGACAGAGTGAGTGG
>WAAD01038280.1:7171-80820 GCA_013389945.1 Fregata magnificens | reverse complement strand
TGAGCTATCAAAAAAACTTACCTTGTCAGCCTCAGTCTCTTTGCTGGTCTTTGTGAAGAGAATACCATTCTGCAGGCATCCACAAAGCTGCGCAGCAAGCACCAGCAGCATGTCGGGTATTGCATATTATTCCCCATATGATCTGAAAAGCAAAGACTGTGTGTACTGTGTGAAGAAGGAGTAGGAAGAGGTGGTGATCGATGGCTGCCGGTTCTTCCACGTGCGCAGGGGAACTGAGAATAGCAAACCTGAGGTAGGTCTAGAAAGGGAGAAGGGAACTGCACGTCTGTATTTCCTTGTGATATGAAGAAAAAGGTGATGTTCTTAGATGAACTGGGTAGCTAGTTTTTGGAACAGAAGTGTGGGACACAATAGCTTGAGAAAAGACTGCTTTTCCAAAGCACAGCGTATTTTTTCCCCTTGCTGGTCATTAGCAGTGCTTCTGAAGACCAGCCCTTCATGGAGGAAGTCATGCTGGAACACAATTAGCAGGTGACGATTTTAAGCTTCTCCCAGCATGTAATAACTCTGAGTAATTGGTAGGTACGTGCGCTTCAAGGACAATGACATTTTTGCTCCTTTGCCCACTTAAATCACAGCACTTTCTGCAAGATGGTGCAGCCAAATGCGTGCTGGAATGCACAGCACTAGTACAGGAATATTAGTACGTATGGTGTGTTTCTAAAACTTATTCAATACACAGCAGATTTAGGGCGAGTTGGGCGTGTGTGGCTTACAGTCTTGTTTTTAGATACCATCTCTTTCAGAGAACTTTTTTTCTGGTAGGATTTCTGAGCCACTCTTACGGCTTTTATGTGGAACGGAGGGTCCGGTCCCCTAACCACACTGCATGTGGTGCTGGGTTTAGGAGGAGCCTGGGAACACAAGCTCCTGACTACCTAGCAGTACCTGCAGCCCTTCAGCAGAAGGTCTTTCTGCAGATGCTGTCCTCTTTAGGGAAGGAGTGTGATGCTACCTTACCTGTTATGTAAAGGTAAAGCAGTTGAATCATTGTGATGGCTGGTAAGAGAAAGGACTAGCAACAGCCCTCCCAAAAGCACCCTGGCTTTCCCCTGCAATCAAAGGGTCATCTCTTCAGTGATCATCTCATGCACGTAGCTCTGCCTGATAATGGAGACAGTAAAGCTGCAGTCTAAAAACCAGTATTTTCAGATGTTTGGCAGATCCAAACAACATTTGGGGCCTGGTGTAATTATAAAGAATGGAATAGAATAGACTAGAGTAGACTAGACTAGACTAGACTAGACTAGACTAGAATACTGCAGATGAGATACAATGAGTCCAAGTTCTGCTGAACCAGTCTGGTCGAAGGTCTGAGTGACTCAGCCCTTTGAGAGACAAAGCATTTATCGGTGCTTGAGATGTCCATACAGGTTTGGGGAGGGGGGTTGTATTGTCAATAAAAACCTTTGTTTTGAAGCTCCACCTTCCTCTGGAGCTCAGGGGTTTCATGCCCAGTTTAGCAGAATCACTGGTGATTCCTGCAATGGCCTGAAGGTTGTCCTGAGAGATTCACTGTTCTTACATACGGTTTCATAATGGAGGGAGTTTTGCCATCTTTATATTTACAGTGAAATTTAGTGCTCAGTGTCAGGTGTTTGGCTGAAAATGTCAGTATTGTGTTACAGCTGAAAGAAGGTCACCCTCTTACAATAGATGCTAAATGTGTGATTTTTGTCCCCCACGCACATATTTGTTATGTCCCATCCTTCAAAAATTCTAGGTATTAAATGTGCCCCACAGGAGGGTAAATGATGAAAAAGCCAGTGTGTATGGAAAGGCTTCACATGAAGAGTTCTTCACTTCGCTCTTAAGAGTTTCTTCATATGCACTTGCCCAAGATGTCCTAAGCTCAGCTGGATTCCTGAGTCATGTAATACTGACATTACCAAAGAGACAGTACTGGGGAGGGTGAGCACCTGATTTTATCTGGAACAGGGAGCTCTGCGTTGGCATTACCTGGAAAATAGTTGTGAATATTTTTCCCTTAGAATGCTAATTTAATTACACTGATTTTAAAATATAAATAATGTAAACAAAAAAAAAGGCAAGACATGATAATTCAGACTATCATACTGCAGTTGTAGAGAATTGGAAGTAAGAGTGGTTGGTCAAAAGGGTTTACATGTGTGGTATTTTGAAGAAACTAGGAGGTAAGGTATGGATAAATGCTAGTTTTGTATCAAAAATCTGTATCAAGGTGTTTATTTTGAAGTTTCTGATGCAAAATATAATTCACATCCCCATTGTAAAAGTCTCTCAGAACAGTGTTTTTGGAGGTGCAGCCTGTATGCTGATATGCAGTTACTAGAGCATGAACAAAGAATGCCNCTAATATTATTTAGTCATACTGTCATTTGCAACAACAGAGGCTCTTTAATATCCTAAAAACGTTGAGAGGCTCCCGCGTTAGCTGGGTAAGCATATGTATAAGAGAGACCACAAAGAATTTTGGGACCATGGTGGGAGTGCAAGGTAGCTAAATTGGATAGAAAAAGAAAAAAACCCATACAAGTCAAAGTAAGATTGTACATCAGAAAAAACTACAGCAATCTACTGAAAATTAGTAGATGATAGTCATGAGTAGCTTACAGTGAACCACGGGTACCAGCTTCCCTGAAGCACAGAAATAGGAACTTGGAGAAGCTTGTAAAAGGTGTCCTCAGGGAATCTTCCATTTTTTCACTATGATACCTTTAATCCTAGAATTGTCAAGCCACATGGAAAATAATAGGACTGAATAGTTCAGTCAGTTAAAAGTTAGTATTATTTCTTTTATCAAAAATATTAGGTCTTTCTGTGTTTCTGGAGCTGTTAGGATTTGTATAAACTTTAAAACAAGTGAAGTCAAGTATTGAACTTGTATTGCTCTTTCTTTTTTAATTTAAGATCATTATCTGTGACTAAGCAGACTCTATTCAATAGAAAGAAAGAACTTAAAGCCAATATTTTTTAACAGATGATTCAACGAGAGGCAGAAGTAAAGAATAAGGTAACTGCTGTGGCGTTGACAGACTCTGTTCACAATGTGTGGCATCAAGAAGTTGGCAAAACTATTCGAGAGTGGATGCGAGAGGTGAGGCTGGGTTTTTTTAAAGAGTTGTGGTATATACGTCTGTATATGGCTCTATAAACATGTCTTTGTCTGCTGACCTCTTCCATTTCTTTAGGGTATGAAAGACAGCACATTACAGGACCGTGGAAATTGTGTGCCTATACCAGCCCCTAAAATAACCAAGATTAAAGCCGTTTCTGAACTTCAAAGATAGCAGTCAAAATAATAAGAATCAAGTCCAATATTTCTTCCTGCTGCACAGCAATATAGACACAGATACCAAGGCAGCCCACACACTGCCTGATATCTGGAGCAAAGTCCTGGGCACACCCAGCACTCCTGGCTTGATCTGATGATGGGGGAAAAACCCCTTTAAGCTCTTCGTGACTCAATTTGATGATTTGCACAACTGGCAAAAAATCCTTTCTCTCAGCAGTTTTATGAGATGTAATTACTTCTGAAGTGCTCTGAGGTTTTCTGATGAAAAGTCGGAGTATTTGCTACTGTACACCTACCATCGGCTAGTCAGTCCAAGATGATCTGGCGTTGGTTCATGGCCAGCAAGCACCAAGGTCCACCCTTGGATGACAGGTGACGCCATGCATTCATTATTCATTTAATACTTAACTATGGGGTTGCCAAGATTCTAAAAATCATATTTTTAAGGTGAGACCAACTAAACGTCCATTTATGAGCCTCTTCCTCACCAGATCAGGCTCATGTCCATGTTTTCTACGTTCCTGTTGCAGAATGCTAAAACAATAGGTACACGTGGCAAATTTAAACTACTCATATCCTGAACTTTTTGGTAGACTTGACTTTTTCCTGTGGATTGAGTGAAACTTTGTGTATAGACTGCCTATTTCCAACTTAACCTTACAGTTTTATAGGCCGTGACTGATGGGAATAGAGAATCACCTGGGATGCAGTCTGACAGCTCTGACTTAAATGTTAAAAATATAAAGAATGGTAACCCCTACAGGGTCTGTCAGAAAAATCCCCATTTTCTTTATGGGAAATCAAAACCTTAAAATATATGTTATGTAGTAAAACTGAAATTTTAAATCCTGTAATTTGAATCTGACAACTCCATTTTTCTTTAAGCATTTAGTCTGAATAAGACAAGTGCATTACCTTTAATTTCATTTGCAGAAAGTAGATCTTAAAGAATAAGTTAAATGATTAATGGCCTAAAAAGTGGATGGAGTGTCATAACTTACATTAGCATTGAAAATCTCCTATAAGAAAGAAGAATTTTACATATGTGAAGTGTGGCTGAGTGGTATTAAGACTAGCATATCACCTGGATATCTCTTACTTTAATCAGGTTTAAGGCTACTGGTAAAATGAATAATAATTAAAATACACACCTAATCGCTGCCTGTCTGTAGGGCTAATTGCTGTCATTGAAAGAATGAATTGTTAAAAAAGTAATTCTTCATTGGAGCTATCTCTCCTGTATCATTGGTGGCCTATTTTTAGTACCTATAGAAGTCGTGATTTTTGAATTTATTAGGAGCTGTGATGAATGATAAAACAAATCATCCATTTACATATCTTGACACTGCTTTCGAGAATACTTATTTCTTACAGGCAAGTGTCACATTGTATATAAAAGCTGGTTAATTGTGTGCTAATCTTCTGTATTATCTCCAGCTCTCTGATGTAGTGTTCTATCAGTAGTTAATATTAATTTTACTTATTTCAAATGAATGTAATACTTCATAAGAATGCTACTTCTTTTATAATTTCTACCATCTTACATTCGCAATTTCACATTCAGCAGTTAATTAAAATTATACATGCAAATTGTAAAATGTATAAGGCTTTACTACTTTAAACCTTAAAGCCTTTGTGAAATACTTCCATTTTAACCATTTTTTACTAAAAAAGTTACATTACTGGGTAGTGTGTTTGTTTTCTTTTTTTTTTTACCCATCGAGTTCAATAGTTTCATTGATCTACTGTTTCTTACAAAAATCTGCCGTGCTTTGTGAACTTCACTTTCTAATCTCATACAGCAACCCTTCCTTTATGTTGTTCCTGCTCTCCCTGGTCCCAGAACAGTAGGGTTGCCTTGACAAATCTATTCAAAAGCCATTCCTCGCCCTTTATTGGTGGGGACTGAAGCCTTTGAAATTCTCTCCTCACTGCAACACAGCTGACATCTTCTTCCAGACAGAATGAATTAAGGAAATACAATAAGACACTTGATCTACCAGTCAAGGATCTTTCCACAGTGAGGACGGACTCCATGGTGCACAACTAGGGCAGCAAGCATCTACAAATACACAATACATGCTTGTTTACCAGAATAGCAATCGTCCATTTTTACAATCATGATTGATGGGATGATTTTTTAGAAATCTGTCTGAAAATTCATTNTAATCATAATTAATTAATTAAAAATAATTATTATTATTATTACTTAAAAATATTAATTATTTAATTCATGGGCTTCTCTGAATAGATAGCATTTGGAGCAAAACATTTTAAAAATTCATGGTAAATTCATCCTACTCAGAGGTTCAGGAATGAAAGGTAAATATAAATGCTTCCTGAACGTAATTGCCCAAAGACCAGTATTTGCATTTTTAAATGTTCCTGCCCAATTCATCTCAGCGATATTTCCAATTATTTGAATATTAATCTGCTATCTTGATGGCTTTCATTCAGTTATAATCTGTTGGTTTGTGATTTCACAACCACTCTTTCCACAGTGTACTCCATCAAAACACCCTGAAAAATTCTGATTTCTTAATGTTGGCAAGCAAGCAGGCTCAGTGTTTATATCAACACCTATTTAGCAACTACAGAAAGGAAAAGCTTAAAATGTGCAGCAGCTAATTCAGGCACCGGTTGGTCCAAGCACCTACTTGAGTCCACTGGCACTCAAAGTAGCTGGCACTTAAAAAGACATGCTATTTAAGCACATTACAAATCTCCTGAATTATGGTCTTACTCTTTTTACTTACGTAGAATGAAACTACAATATTTTATCCCCAGTTAGTGTGAATAAGCTAGTGTAGTTTACCTTCCAGTCCCTGTTGGGACTGCTATGTAAATTAGTTTGAGTATTTTGATGTGATCGTTGTCCTTACTTACAAAGTCTGTATTTATTTTTGCTCTGGGTTTTTGGTTTACCCAAAAATTGCCTGCTTGCTCTTACAGAACTGCTGCAACTGGGTGTCCAGCTCTGAGCCCCTGGACACTTCGGTGGAGTCCATGCTGCCAGACTGCCCCCGCGTCTCTGCAGGTACGTCGGTTTGTTTGCAGCAAGCCAGTATACATGTTTGTGCCCAGGAGTAGCTTGGTTATTTAAAAATGCATTTGGTTCTGAATGCACTTTAACCCTTCTGCATCCATCAAGATATGGTTGAAAGCATGTGGCTGCTGCTATTTTATACAGCCCACTTAATTTTTTCTTTTTGCTTTGTGTGGGATTTAAGTTCCCTTGTCTACTTGTAGCTTGTATTTTTCTACTCTTCTTTTCTCTTTGGCTTTAAGTAATTGGTGACAGTATAGGTAGGAGCTTAAGAAAAATAGTGGCAATGATGAAAACTGGGAAATTTATCATAGATTCTTGAATAAATATCTGACTTCATGTAGGCAAGAAGGTTTTAAAGAAGTACGTTAACGAAAGGTACAGCTAGGTGAAACAAGACACTTCCCTGAGTTCTGATCAACAAAAGTCTAGTTTACGTAGCAAATTATTTACAGTGTCCAAGAATCTTGACGTGAGGTTTCTGTTGTTTTGGAAATATTCAGCTACACTCTTTCATTAATGAATCATGAATCATAAATCATAAGGAGCACATGAAATAATACACAGAGACTTTTGTTAATGTGTAATAATTCCAGAAAGTAGACGTAGTTGTCAGTGTAACAGGAAAATCTCAAATCTCTGTAGGAAAGTAATCTAAAATACATAAAGCTGTTACTGAACTTTCATGTTTGATTATCAGATTTCCTAAAAGCCATAGGTAGGGTATTTCTGTAGAATATAAAATCAGGTTCAAAGGAAGACACAGCCTATACAATATTAATTTAAAAGCTGGAACAGTGTTTGACCTTGCTCTGTGAGACGCAGTTGTTCGTTTGACAAGTTAGAGATTCATATCGGTCTGGATTTGTGAGGTTGTTAATGAGACCTAACCTTGCAGATGAAATTTGGTTTACTGCAGGATATTTTTAAGGCTTGGAAAATTCAGCGGTACTTTGTGTGAGAGCTCACAACAACCAGAGACCTGTAATCACATTTCTGCTGTGGGTTGGGATCTAACCATGCAGATCATCAGCTGTGTACAGACACAGTGCAATAGCATTGACATTGCTCTTTAGTGCTTAGGGAAATGAAATATTACTAAAATTTTCATAGATTGAACATGCATTTACCAACTTTTTGCTCCTTTAGGGGAGAGTACTGCAGTTGGAAAGAAAAATGTTGTTCAGNGGCTTGGATGGCAACCAGTCAGTATTTACAGTACACTTGCCAATACTGAAAATTCTCCATCTGAGCTTCTCTTCTCTTTGTTTGTATTCATCCTATGTAAATAACATGAAGGGTATTCTATGAAAGAAATCCTAAGTGTTACTTCAAAAACAGACTGATGCTTTAATAGGGGTGTGAATAAGTCTTAATTTTACATTTCTGTTGAGGATGGGTCATAGTGGGCATAACATTTATACTCCACTTAATGAACTCCCAGCTACACTGAAGTCTTTGGCAGAAGAATTAGTTTAAATGGGGTAGGATTTCAGCCACTGAAAGTTGTAAAAGTAACAGCTGGCTATTTGTATATCATGCATACATACAATGCCACTAGATTAAGATTACTGATGTTTTAGAAGTTCTTGTCAGAGATTTTGGACAATGATTTAAATGGAAGCTAACTATTTCCAGCTTGGTTCTTTATAATATAAGGACAGTTTAAAATAGTATAACTTTATGTGACTGCTGCTGAATTATCAATTTGCTCATACATTTTTGTTTGTATTTCTTGTATTCATGTCTTATATGGACAACTGTAAGACATTTACAGAGCAACAAGTGAATAATTCCTACAGTGTGTTTGTATGAGCAATGGCATAAGCCTGCATTAGGGTAATCTGTAATAAATTTATGAAATGCTACTAGATGTAGGAGCATTAGTATTTAATGTGAGAGATTTTATTTCACTCGTTTCCTGAGAACTGCAGTACTGATATAGCCCACACTCAAATACTGGCAGCATTGCCCTTGGTATTTCAATGAATGACAGCGAGAGCAATCGGAGCAACAAGAGGAGATTCTTTAAAATAAGCCTTTTGCAGAAGGGAGATTTCACTGCTCTTTTCTGCTTGGAACCCCATCTTTTATCTGTGTTTGCACCGAGAAGTAAGTTCAGGAATAACTGCCTCTCGATCACATCTCATGAGCCAGCTTTTCCAAAAAGGGTCTGATACTCAGGCATTCAGCATACTGGGATTTACAGGCAACCCCAGTTTGTTTGTGAGCAGTGCCTACTTCAGATTATGTCACAGTCTCTTGCTTGCATTTCCCTTAAAAATCACTAGAGAGAAATAAATGGCCATAAAACTGGAAAAACAGCGTGTATTTCCAGATAGAGTTGTTCAAGCTTTTGATTAGAGCATTATTAAGTAATTAAAACGTTTGCCATAATTCATTCATGTCTTAGTTACAAAAAGGAATTAATACACTTTAATAATTAAACGTTGTGTGTGTGAGAACAACAATACAGAAAAAGCAAGCCGTAATAAATCCATTCTCTGTCCTTGTGGCAAGAGGTGGGGTACTGCGAAGGTCCCACCTTCATGGTCTTTCCTCCACGCCTCGAGTATTTGGTTGCATGCTAGCATCATAGCTTAACGTCTTCCTGCGACAGATCATTGTCACACCGAAGGGGCTGTCCTCTAAAATTTCCCATTTAACGCAGCTGTCCTGTGTGGTATATGCAATCCTAAAAAGCATTCCATGCTGTGTTGAGAGACTATCTCCCAGCTCAAATGTCTTCCATCAGGCCTGGAGCTCCTATTGAGGCTATCTGTCCAACGCTACCCATCTTGTTATCCCTTCCCATATTTTTCCAACAAGAACAAGGCATTCTTCCTCATTAGAGGAGAGTCCAGCACTCTCCCTCTGTCATTTATCTTTTACCGGGCAGGGCAGTCCAGCATCATTCCCCTCCGCTCCTTCTCTGGCTCACAGCCCTCTCTGGTTTCCAGCTTTGGAGCGTTGCACAGGTAAGGTCCTCGGCTGTGGCACTGTCACCTCGTTGGCCTGGAGGAGCCCTCTGTCAGTCTCTGGCCTTCAGTCTATGTTAAAAAAGCTATCTCCTACCCTCCTCACTTTCAGCCCTCATTAAGGACCTCTGCTAGACCTGGGGTCATCTTCTGCCTCACTCTTAATCCACCTTCCTAATGGAGTCAAACCAGAAGACCTCTCTTCTGTCTCAGAGGAGATGGATCCATTTCCTATCTACCTAAGACATAAGCAAATGTAGGGTGGAGAAAGGCGAAGACTTTAAAAGCAGTCCGTACATTAAAGATCATCACATAAAATGGAGTAGGGGTGGGGGTCTTACTGGTTAGGAGATTGGAGGTCAACCTGTAATTTGACACAGATGATGGGATAGATGTTTTAAGGACAGGTTGTACCGTGTTCCTGCTAACCATAGAAGTTCACTTCATGTCTCTGAGATCTTACAACATTTCTCCTAGTTCTGGAGCAGGGAGTTCACAAGCCCTTTGGGAAGCCATCCTAATGGAGCAGCTGCTGGGTGGGAATAGCTGAAAGTGAGGATGGGAGAAAGCAGATCCATGGATCTGTGTCCATCTCTTGCTGTTCAGGAATTAAATTACTTTGATTTCAGGCTAGTGGCCTGAACATTACCCCAGGAAAGGCATTGTGGTAAATTTTGCCAGGTAAACATGGCCTTTGTTTTCCTGAATATTAATATTTTGGAGCACCTCATGAGGAGCACCTTAGTGTTTCGATAAGATACATTCCTTAGCTCATGTGTTTCTGCCAGTGAAAGCTTTATATTTAGGAGAGAAGATTAAATTTTGCAGTATTTTGCCAAAGTGGAGATGCACCAACACTCATTTACATAATCAAATAAAAAGAAGTTATTGTAACATTAGTGAAATGAATTGCCTAATCAAATCCTTTTAAAGCCTTTCTAGTTGACCCCCCAAATCACTAGTTATTCTTTTTAACAGTTGCAGCCAATGTAGTTAAAACATTGTAAAATAAGGAAATTATAACATCAAAAGACAAACAAGATGACACAATGGCATGAAACGTTGACAGTAATCAAGAAAAGCTCTGTTCACAGAAGAGCCTAGACTTGAATATACGTCTCTGTAATAAGGAAAAAAGTGCAAGAATTAATTCAGGCAGCTGAATAAAGTGATCTCAGGCTGGCTGAAGAAAAACAAACTCTTAATCTTGGGGCACAGGTATGACCCGTGCTGGTGGTGCTCTGAACAGTTTCCTGAGTGAGTCCTCAGATAGTATTTGCTGGTACCAAACATCAAGCTTGACTCTGTATGGCATATAAAACATTTCATTTCATTTAGGCAAGCCAAACACAACTGGGGTTTTTTTACCTGAATTCAGAAAAGATCATTAACGTTATTTCTAACAGGCAGGTGTTTGAGTGTTTTACAGATAAATAAATAGAAGGGAAAAAATGGCTTGACAGAATGCTTGAGGTGCAAAGGGACCTCTGGAGGTTATCTGGTCCAACTCCTGTTCAAGCAGGGCCACCTGGAGCCAGTTGTCCAGGACTATGTCCAGCCTTCCATAAACTCCATTGTATGTCAGGAAAGAAACCATGGTCATGGTAATGAATATTCACATAAGGCTGTGGAGTTTCTATTGGCGTACCTGCCCTAACTTCCAAAAGACCCCACAGAGTCATGCCATAACTGTGTGGTGTACTGGGTGGTTGCATAGGGTTTAAGTCCATGCATGAGTGAGTATGGAGTGGAGATAGTGGTGGTTGTCCAAACTCAGGTAAGACAGTCAGCTTTGCATGTGTCAGCACCAAAAGGAGGTCCTTGACATTGCACAGAGGTTCAGAAAATGGTTGTTTTCCTGCTTTGCCTTTTCAAGTCCTTTTAACTGGGAGAGGGGAAGGAGGGCTGGCAGTTGTTTCTGATGGTGCTTGTCCCAGCAAGGAGCAGGGTTGTCATCCATTGAGCCTCTCAGTAAAAACACAGCCAAAAGCATTCCTGCGTGTGTTAAACACACACTATGTACTTTAAGGCTTGGGGAGGGTTTTTTAGAGATTTTTCTGTATGCACATAAGAGACTTGCAGTTCAAAACAAATGAAAGATGAGATTCTGCAGAGCTCACTGAAAAACAGGGAAAAGCTTGTTACCTGCTGTTTTTGAGTCCTTGGCATAGCTTGATTTAATATCAAGACAAGAATATGGTACTAAACAGTCCCCTCGAGACTGCTGCTTTGTGCTAAGTAATAGAATAGCATCAATAATCCTTCTATGGGGCTACAGTAAATTTAAGTAAAGTTATTCTGGACTGTTAGACCTGCTTAAAAGCACTGATCCAAGAAAGCGAGCACATCACTTGCACAGCGAGCCTTTCCCTGGAAGAGCAGGCATGCAGCCCAGCCCCCACACACGCTTGCACCGGCTCATCAGATAAAGCCCTTGTTGCAAAACTTGTGTTAATACCAGGGAAACTGTGAATTACCCATTAGATTACGGAGGTGGTAGTTTTTGTTGGCTTTGCCTAACAGGTGACTTCTGCCTGCTGTTTTAAGAGTTCAGTTGTGTATTTCTGTAGAAAAGCTTTGTCTAGCTGCAGATGCACCCCATGCTGAGCAGATCCTGGGGTTCAAACAGGAGGATCTCCAGTGAGGTTAAATGGGCTCTGCAACACCGCAGGGTCTGTGCACAGAGGTAATTGCATGACTGAGGCTTGTGACAGCCATAGGGAAGGACCAACTTATTTCTCTCTGGGTTTTTTTTCACAGCTTTATTTGCACCACACTAAATTGCCACTCTTACACATTTATGTATCTTGCTCATAACAAATGAGGCTGAAACAACCATAAACTATACTAAGTACTGAGACAATACCTAGCTTATCCCCTTAGCGGCTTTTAGCCCCGTTTACCAATGCTTCTCATTTTTCACTCTTTAATCAATTTGATGAAGACCATTCTGGGCTGTTTTCTGACATCAGTATTTTGTGACCAGGGGTAGGTATCCAATAACTCCAGCAGTGTAAGAAATATGTACAAAACCATGCACATTTTACAATAAGGCAGATGAGGCAATTTACCCATTTCACTAAAAATGTTATTTCTGCATTCACTAGTCATTCACGGAGATTAAGATTACAGTAATCAGTGTTTACTGTAAACCTCTTTGCATTTTATGTCTTCATGTACATGTAATTCTGTCAATAAAAGCTTTTCACTTAGGAGAAAAGATTAAACGCCGCAGTGTTTTGTCAAGGTGGCAGGTTCCTGTGTTTAGCTGCATATTAATTTGTTTTAAGGTATTTGCAACATTAATAGCACAAATGGAGAAATGCAAGAATCTGCAGTTTGCAGGTTGCTTCGTAGTCCTATGTCAGCATCCTCACATGCTGCAAGTGTTCGTCCTGCACTTCCATTTCTGCTGCTGTACGTTGTCTGTTGGGAACTGAAAATTATTACTTTGCTTTGAAGCATCAGCCTGTGTTAGCCACAGCTCCGCCAGCTGCTGCACCAACTCCAACTTTAACTAATGTCTTCTTAGCATGGAAGTAAGTAGCTTTTTCCCTACTCCTGGCTCTTCAAAGGTGCTCTGCTTTTAGTCTCCTGCTCAGCCTCAGGTGTTGCAGGCAGCTTTTCGTTTCATGTATAATACCTAGTTGGATGTGAGCTCCTATGTTGTGTTTTGAGTAGCTTAGCTTTACAGTGCTTTGGAAAGAACAAAATCTATAAAGACCTGTTGAACGATATTGCAGATTCTGTTCCAGAATGCCAGATCCTCAAAAGTAAACATGAAAATGTGAATTTGAAAGTGTTGACATAAATTACCAGCTGTTGCTGTGGTCAAAGAGTTCGATTTTCTAAGAATGTCCATTTTATAATGCATTTTTATAACTTCTTATATGACCAGCTAGGTGTTCGACATACCACCAGTACTGTTATTTTTTAGGACAAAACACTCGTATTCATGTACCGTTCTGCAAAATAGTTACATGTATTTGAGGCAGTACTGATATTAGAGAAACTATTTCATCAAAAATATTCTTGTACTCAAACATGTCTATTTATCATTGCATTTTTTTAGAGTACAGTGAACTAGTTAGAGTGATGTATGCTTGCCTCAGAGTCCCCGAGGCTGTCTTTGGTTGTGGTAATAATGAATAATGAAAATTATTACAGCCAGATATTTCCTACAAAGTGTTTGACGATGGTTAGACTGCCATGACCACTGCTTCCGATACTACTTAATGCTACCTCATTAGTTCTTTGTATATCCGTATCTGTCTACATGTTGGCTGAAGTCTTACTCTAATGTGCGATTGCAAACTCTTGAGTTCAGGGACTTTTTGTTTGGTGGTTGTGCTTCATCTTGGCTCATGCAGATGCCAGCCGGAATAGGTGATGCTTAGAGGGTCCTCTGTATGGTCGTGTTGTTGAAATGCTTGGGCTGTGATTCCTTACAGCACTTAGAGGCGCAACAGCAGTACAACAAATAATGAATACATTCATGTTTTGAATAGGCAGATGCAACTTTACTGCAGATGTCCAAGTGACAGTTTAGACTGACACTTTAAAGAGACTATGTTAAGTATAATTAAGTTATTGCTAAAAAGCCAATGTAGTAGTAGTTCAGTCTGCACTAGTTTTGTCTGTTGAAGGGGATGAACTAGAACAAGTGATGCTTTGTCTTGAAGATGAAAATCTTTAAGATTCAAGTCATGAAAATCCTTCAAAAGGAAGTGAGGGTGAAGGGTCTGGAGCACAAGTCCGATGAGGAGCAGCTGAGGGAACTGGGGCTGTTTAGCCTGGAGAAGAGGAGGCTGAGGGGAGACCTCATCGCTCTCAACAACTGAAAGGAGGCTGTAGCCAGGTGGGGGTCGATCTCTTCTCCCAAGTAACAAGAGATAGGACAAGAGGAAACGGCCTCGAGTTGCGCCAGGGGAGGTTTAGACTGGATATTAGGAAAAACTTCTTTACCGAAAGGGTTGTCAAGCACTGGAACAGGCTGCCCGGGGAAGTGATTGAGTCACCATCCCTGGAGGTATTTAAAAGACGTGTAGACGTGGCACTTAGGGACATGGTTTAGTGGTGGACTTGGCAGTGCTGCGTTAATGGTTGGACTCAGTGGTCTTAAAGGTCTTTTCCAGCCTAGATGATTCTATGATTCTATGAGTCTATGATGCCGTGAGGGTGGGACTCAAATTGACTTTTTCCTCCAGGGCATGTCAGAATACGCCCTAGCAGAAATAGGTATTTTTGCACCTCTTGCTGCTTTTTGTGATGGCTTATACAGTGGCTTATTCCTTATATTAATATATACAATATATTATATTGTGATTCCTTATACAGTGGCTCATCACCACCCTTTTACACCCAATGCCTTCCCAGCCTCTCAATGCACACAGGCAATGCTACATCAGACAGTGCACCTTGCTCCTTACTGCTTAACTGGTGGGTTAAAGCCTGGTTAAAGTGTGTCTTCCATAGGGTGGAAAAGGAGGCCATAGTCCTCTCTCGTTTCATCTCCTCTGAAATACCTACAGGCTCCAATCCAGGAATAGTGAAACTCTTTACATGGATCTCAGTAAGTTTTCATTAAGTACTTTGTGGGATTGAGCTTGAATGTTAGTCTTTGTATTCCAAGTTGCATCCACATTACTGTTAGTACTTTTTTAAAGTATTTTCTGTGTTTCATCCTCAGTAGCTCTATGAAGCCAAAACATCTATAGAGATGGGATTTGGTACATCGGTGTAATTGTAAAAGTTGTATTTCTGCTAGAGCTCAGCACCTGTAAGGAGGTGCTCCCTGAGAGATGTAATCCAAAATTCAATAGCAAAATTTTTATTTGCCTTGACATAACATCCAAAAGATCATTTACATTTCAGCCTGCATTTTGTTAAAATCCAAATTTGGATTTGATAGAATTTTTCAAGAGGTTCACTTTCGGTTGAAAACGTTTGATCTTTTTTCATAAATGCATATAGTTTAGGCCAGGGAAGACATTTAGCTCACTTATTCTCCACTTTTATATATAGGTCTTTAACTTTTGACCAGGTGTTGTTACGCTGAAATTTATAACTCGCATTTGGTTAAAGTGTGTCTTCCAGAAAGTCATTCAGCCATGGCTGGAAGGATTCGAGAGACGGGGAATCCATTGCTTCCTTCCCTTTGCAATTTGTCAAACTATTAAGAGGAGTGGCTCATTTCTGGTTTTGCTTTGTCTGGTTTCAGGTTCCAGACATTAGTTCTTGCTGTGCCTTTTTCTAGTTAAAGAGCCATTTAGTACATTTGCTTTTTCTCCGTGTGAATTAGATAATGGAATCAACTCAACATTCAATTTTCTTTTGAGAAACAGAATAGATTGAGTTCTTTAAGTCTCACTGCAAGTTAATTTCTCCAGGTTTCAAATGCTTTTATACATTTTTCTGTGGCATCTCCTGTCTTTCCACACCTTTTCTTTGAAACAGACCTGTGCACATCTCACCAATGCAATGCATATACTTCAATTCAAATATTCATTACCTGATTTTCTACCATTTCATCAGCCAACTGTCACATTTGACCCTTTTATCACCATCAGTTTAGGAGGAGCTTGTTCAGCATCTCCCAGTACCCTTTCTAGAGCTGCCGCTCTTCATCTTGGTTCTAAAGTAGTGTTATGAAACATTGCAAGTAGCTTTTTCAAAAAAAAAAAAAAAAACAACCAAACAGATGAATACACAAAAAAAAGGCTGCCATCCCTCGTGTTAATAACCATTCTGCCCATCTTCACATTAACACAAGCTTTACCACCAGTGAATTTATATTTACTTCCTGTGTTGTTGAATAGCCTTAGGACACTCCATCAGCAACATCTCTCTTCAATAGTGGTTTCTCCATGACAACTACATTTGCAGATTACTTCGTCTGCAAGTTCTTAGAAATATTGAATAATACTGATTCTTAACCTGATTCCACAAGTAAACAAGAATTCTCCAGTTGTGCCATTTGTCCCCTCGTGAATTTATGAAACATTGATCACTTTCTGCCTAATTTGAAGTTTTAGTTGTAATTAAGTTTCGCCAGGTTTTGTGATAATAGTTTACAGCACAGAAGAAGAAATGAGGAATGTAACTTCCTAATAAAAGGAAGACTTTTTAATGTCTCCTTTGAAAGACAAGGGTGTCTATACACGGTGCTTGGAAACAAACGGCCAGCAAAGCAGCAGTCACAGCCAGCCAGCTGTAGCAGGTAAATGGCTCTAGTGTAATGACAGTATAGAGGGTCTTTTTTCCAGAAGTTTCATGGGAAACCTGGGAAGAGCAAAAAGTAGTTGCTGGAAAGAAAAGGGAGGCAAAGGATGTTCTAAAAATGCATAGCAAAGTTGGCATAATTTGTCCTGCTGCTCAGAATGTTCTGGAGGAATAAATCAAATGCCTGACAAAAAAGATGTGTATACTCTGTTTGCATATAAATCCTTACCAGCTAAACATACTAATTCATCAAAGAGTGAAACTGAGTTTATTTGTTTAGGACTTATTTTCCAGTAAGTTGCACTGGCTTGAATTAATTACATTTTTGTACCTTAATTAATGTACCTTCATTAATAGACTCCAACTTCAGAGCATTGCAGGTCTGAAAGGGATTTTTAGCATGCATCAGCTTCATCCCCCAGCCCAAGGCAAGAACAGATGTTCTTACATCATTTCCTCACAGGTGCTCATCTGATTGGTTCTTTCCTTTGTGTTGTGTGACGATGCATCCTCACTGGGCAGTCTCTTCCAAACTTCCAGATTTAGTTACCCATATCTTCCTTGGTGCATGCATACAACTTCAGGAACAGCTGGGTAAGCAACAGTTACCTCCAAAAATACATCAGCCGGTTGGACAGAGTGGTAAGCACTGAGAATGACTGTAATTCTACAGCAGATGACTTGCAATGAAAATTTGAATGAATTGGGATTGTTTTCCATAAAGAAGAATGGATTTCCGGGGCAGAAGAGCAATAGAGGAAGGCAGACTTGTAAAAAGTTGCAAGAAAAAAAAAAAAGAGAACTTATTCTTCGTGTCCGCAGTATGTAGGGCAGGAATTTATGGACCTATATATCCATTTTTCCATTATTTTTCTTGAAATTTATTGCAGGCTAACTGTGCAAATAGTCTTTTCTGAAAGTCGGTTTAGGTTTTTTCCCCATCTTCTCTAACTTCTCTACTATTTTAAGTTTTATTTAAAATGAACATCAGTAGCCAGTTAGCTGGTTTATGACTCCTGAATACAAACTCTGCAAGCCTGCCCATTTAGAAATATTTATCCCTGAGAAGATATTGATGCGCAGCAAGAAAGAATGTACTTCATAAAACACTTTGCCATTTTTTTTTCCAAATAGAGAACAGAAACATATATTGAACAATTTTGTACTTTCTCTGCTTTGATATTTACAGTTTCACCATCTCCATCTGAAAATCGACATATGTTTCCTATGGATTGCATTTGTTGCTTGTATATAAGACAAAGTTCTTCATTGTGCTAAGTTTGCCAGCCATAGATTGTTTTTCCTCAGGTAACTTTAGCTTTCCTTATCATCTGTTTATGCTGATAACAAGCTATTTCCACCTTTTTCTGTATTGCTCGACTGATTTCACTTTTTTGCTGAACCAGGAAGACTAACGCTCTGTCTAAGGGTTTTTTTGGTCATCCAACAAACTTTTTAAAGCAGCATTCATTCATTTACATTTAAATACCTCATCTTGGTTAAATTTGCTTATCTTTTTCCTACCTTGAAGAAAATAGCCTTTTTGAAGCACTGAGTGTGTGTGTGTTGCTGGCTGAGGCTTCTCTCTGTTCAATCCCACCAAATGTCATCGGGTCAGGTTCACTGGCCCCAGGCAGCCACCCACTTCCAGCCCAGTGACCTCATTCGTCTTTATCCATCGCAACGCTGCCCAGAATGGTAAAGTCATGGAAAACAGTATACCTTTTTGTGTTAGAAAATCATCATTCATCGTTTTTAGAAACTTTTAATGTTTATGACCACCGGCATCCATCTCCTGAACTGATGCCTTCCAGGGTGATGAAGCTCGCCGTGCATTGCAGAGATGTGCTTAGGGAGAAGCTTATCCCATTCTCTGGTTTGCCAAGGTAGACTGTCACAAACCTCCCCACCACCATCTCCTCCTGGGCTTTTTTATCATGCTAGCATACATGCATGGAAGACCCAAGCTGAGATTTATCAATCAGTCCTGTTGGAATAAGTAACAGTGGTTTTAGAATAAAGCACCACATCCTCACCACTTTTATTCACTTGAATCACTCTATATAGGCAATAAACAGACATTTTAGTACTTCAGGCATACAAATTATCTTAACGGCTGTCAGTAATGCCAATTATATCAAATTCCTGCTCATGGCTGTGATTGGACAACAAACAAGAATTGGAGAAACTCCTGGCAGTGGCATAGAATTGATTTTAACATTCCTTTTCTTTTTCTTTGCCACATAAATTGAATTTATTTGCAACACATGGAGGTTAAATTTATATCGTATTTGCCTTCTTAGCACCCTGCCCTCAAGTTGCTAATTTAACAGTTTTCTGGCTGCTCCAGCTAGCTCTCAGCCGAGAAGATTAGTTTCCCAACCTGTGAGATAACCAAAAGATGAGAAACATGGAGCTCTGCGATGCCATTTTTAGAGGCCCTTTCACAGTATATATGCACTTTAAACTTTCTCCTATCAAGGAACATGCCTATATTTGGAAGGCCCAATTTTCTGTTGAGAGGACTTGTCATTTTTCTGCTAACCAGTGTCAGCAACTAGTCTCATCATGTTAATGTAGAGGGACAGCTAAGTGACTTGTTTTAAGTGCTTTGTGATTGTTATCTATTTATTAAAAGCCAAAGCAAACAACTGCTTATAACTAATGTTCAGATGCTGATTGTTCACACAAATAGTGTTAAGGACAAGGCTAATTTAAGCAGACATATATTCTTACATTGTGGCATGAAAACCATACTCTGTGATAATTGTTTATAATACATATATTTCGATATTATGAACACTTCTGTATTCCAATAAACATTTTAAGTTAGTGAGCCACATTTAATAAGGAATATTTTTAAAACTATATTCCAATTTTTATGTGAAAGAAGGGAATAGGACATTTCCCCCCACATTAATCCTTTTATTTTAGGCAGGTTTACAAGACATACCTACAACAGCTTAACAGAGAAATAATCCACATGGTTAATAAACTGGTTTAGATTATGTTCGTTATTGCTGCTGGGAATACAGTAGTCAGCTTGAAGGCGAACGTCATGTACTTCTGAACAAACACTGTTAAGTGCCCATCATTACTCTTAAGGGCAAGAGTTGTCTTTTTTAGGGAGTTTAATCTTTGTGCAAATGTGGCATCGTGTGTATAAAAGTTCTTATCACTCTTATCTGAGATTTTTATGTTAATTTATCATTGGAAATGATGCTTGTTATAAAATATAACATGCATATATATGATTTTTATTACATATACATAAAACCCACATATATTTGAAATCTGAAGGCCAATTTTTGACTCTTAGATAGTCACATGAGGATCCATTTGAGTCCCACAGACAGTTCACACGGGTGCACGAGGGCAGACCTTAGCTCTGACTTTGCCTCGCTAGGCAAGACAGGTCGTATTTTGTTTCCCTCTCTGCTTCCAGATGATCGGTGCTATTACGTCAGAGTTTAAACTATACGCTGAACTGAGTGGTAAACTAGAAGTGCTTCTCCTGCGTGTTTGAACACTCGTGCTTGGAGTGAAAGGGAGCATCCCAGCCCTGCCAGAAGGTGTGCGTGCTGTGGCTGCTCCGACTGGAGTTTTCTGATGCAGCTGCACATATGGGGAACGTAAACAAAATCTCAAAACACTTGTGCCCCACGAGCGAGCGTCATTTTGCAATTGTAGGGTAATTGAACTTCAAGGACTCGTCATTACTCTGAGTGGTTCCATTAAAATGTTTGTTATTTGGGTAATTTGGGAGCAGAGGTCTAGACATCTGCTTACGCAACTTGGTCCATTCAGTGAAATCCATTCCCTTTTCAGCGTAAAAAATTTCCCATAAAATCCCATCAAATGAAACACATGTAAGATGGTGCTTGAAGATTTCCTAAAGCAGTACTATGCTGGATGCTGACAATAATGCATGTCAGAGCTGCAAGATAGGATTTGTTTCATTTCAGGAGTGCTCTGGATGTTTATGGTTTTGACAGTTTCCTGCTACTGATTGCAGAACTTAGACTCCTACGTTAGGTACAGCTTGCAAATTCAGCACAGCTTACGAATCTTGCAAATTTCTTTTGGCAGCTGGGGACCTGATTCAGCTGCCACTAAAGATTCCCAGTGGTTTTGGTGGGTCTCACGTCAGTCCATTTGTCCCTGCAGACCACTATTTTAAACTAAATGCTGAGTGTGAACTAATGGCAATTTTTAAGAGTGGGTTTTTTCCTTCTTTTAATAGCCCTGGGTGAAACTTATTAAACATTTGTGTCGTGCTTTGTCTGATATAATTCTCTCCATTATTCCTGAAGCACACATCTCCTGTCCTCCAGGAAAGTGTCAGCTTCCCATAAAGACCTGCCTGCCTGTGCGGAGGAAGGGGCGCAACCTTAGGGGGCAAGGAACTGAAAGAGCATGAGAGGGACCCTGAGCTGTTGGCTGGCAATTTGGTCACCTTCCTCTGAGGTGTTGTCTTGAGACCCCTTCCACTGAAACAGGAACTGAAGTTGGTTGTTGCTTCTAATGTCAGTGGCCTAACCACTGCACTATCATATAGGTGAAGGCTCTCCTTTCCTCATCCATCCTAAAAAAGAGTGATTCCTGCTTGTTTTTTGCAAGGAACAGCATTCATTGCTTGCAGGCTGCGGCATCAGGACTCAAGGCATTGCTAGTCTCCATGACTTTAATCAGCCAGTCTGTGCTAATTGATTATTTTTACCAATGCCTTGTAAATGCCATGCATTTTCTGAAAAAGTAAATGGTGGGATGGAGTGGCCTCACAGGCAGAGAGGCAAGATAGTCACTCAAACTAACAGTAGGATTGTTGGTACGCTGAGGAGAGGAGGAGTCAGTGACAGACAGAAGAAGAACCAAGAGATTGGTTTTCATATTCATCATCTCTGGGCAACGACAAAGGGAGGAGAAACCACAAACATCCAGAGGAGGTGGCACCAAACTGCAGTGGGCTTTCCCACCAGCCGAACGCCATGGGTTGCTCTCATTGAGCCAACCCAGCAAGAGCATGCCTTATCAAGGAGATTAGATGCAAATTGCACGTTAATATCGGTACACCCAGCCTGTGGGAAACCGGGCTGGACTGGAAAACAGATGCCACTGGGGAATCTGTTGTGTTGTACGATGTCAGTAGAAGGTGCACACACGTACGCTTGGGAAGATCAGTGTCCATATCTCCCCACATCCTTGTATCTTTGTTCCAGAGCAGCTCAGGGCTCAGTAGAGGCATGAGGATCTTTCCTGTTCTTTTGCATGTGGATCATAAAGCTTATGTTTTATTAAAAGTTTAGAAATTCCAGATGAAATAGAAGTATGAACATTTATATCACTTGCTGTCAGATTGTCTCATTTTGCTTTCTGAGAGCTCTGCTGCTCGTTGATGCAGGGAAGTCCTGCTTTCTGCTCATTTGTGTCTTCACTGGAACTACATTTTTATCTGTATGGTTTTAGCAGTGTATTCACAGCTTGTAGTTTGCACGCCCAGATAAATGTTATCGTGGTGACAGAGGTACCAGCGGTCGCAGGTGGATTGATTTGTAATCATCCAAAGCTTTTATCAGCCACGTGAAAAATATTCCTCCTGTAAATGAGGAAATGGAAATTGATTTTGAATAGTTATTCTTTCCATGCACAGGGTCTTTTGTTATACATTTTGTTAATTCTGGTGTGATTTTTCTGCGCTATGTCTCTTTTTCTAAACTTTTCCTCTGATTTAGTGCCTGACTTTTTGTTTAATGCTACTAAATGATTTACTGAAGCTTTACAAGTGATATTTCATTCGCTGGAGAGACTCTGTGAGCTGTCCCCAAATATGATACAATATTGTGTTAGCATTAATATGGATATTGATGCAAAATCAATGCAAATAGACTCCACATCTAATCCCACACTCCCTCACTCAAGTTCACTGGCAGCAACAGCAAGTTACGTCTTTGATTTCAGTGCTGGATATGCAGTATTTATGAGGGGTTGCACTTTACATCCTTACTTTGGTTCTCATTATGCCAGTGCACATTAAAACAGTTTTTAGAACTAAACTTGTTTCAGGGTTCTTGTCAGACCCCACTTTGACCTGCGTTTGGGCTTGGGCTCATGTAGCTTGTGGCTTCCCCCTGTAAAGACTGCACCAGCTTCTTGAAGGTGCAGAACGTCATTAACATCTTGCAGGTTGCACCTACACAAGACGACGCAGGACACCGCTTACAGGGGCAAGTGCCCCCAGTGTGCAGGGCAGGATTTGGCCATTTCACACACACTCCTCCTCTGGATGGCTGCGGAAAAAGTGTCTGGCTCCAACACACTATTAGGCTGTAATTAGTGTAACTAACAACAAATATGAAAGAGCAGGCTAGAGGTCATCAGAAGACTTCAAAGGTCTTAACAGGTTAAAGTTGGAGGGCAGTCTATCCCCTCGCTTAATCTGTTGCCATATCATCTGAGATTTGTTGAAATCTTCAGTGACCTCTAACCTTGACGTGTTGCTCTCCTGTAATTTACCAGTCACATGCCATTTTCTTTATTTCTGTCCATTTAGATGGGCATGGGTCTTTGTCATCGGCATCTCCCTTTTCCGTTCAGATATAAGTGTGCCCAGGTAAACAGCTTTTTGATGTGGAATAAAGACCGTGGTTTAAACTGCTTCAATGCTCTTGCCCTGCTGGCTTCGGATTCATCGGAAATAGTTGTTTTGCTATGGTTCGTCATGTGGTTGTAGATGACATTTGACATG
Organism: Fregata magnificens; assembly: GCA_013389945.1. Lineage (NCBI taxonomy): Eukaryota > Metazoa > Chordata > Aves > Suliformes > Fregatidae > Fregata > Fregata magnificens. Next base: position 57,535 of record WAAD01038280.1, on the reverse strand, counting down.
TAGATTAGGCTCAGGTTTAAAATCTAGCTATTATAATAAATTGGGCATTGTACCACCACTTTCAGAAGATACTAAATATCAGGCTTTTATGCATTGCTTTCTTAAACCTAACTGTCCAAGGATAGTTTTGTTTATATTTTCAGTAAACATGAAAGCTCTTATTGCCTAAGTGTGCAACTCAAGGACAATGTGTATTGTGGGAAAGATCAGCAGGTATTCCTCTGTGGTGTTTCAGTATGGGAGACAAATAGCTGTCAAGGAAACTCCCCTGTTCCTGATGGTTTGGGGTTTTTTTTCCCCTCCAGCTCAGCCCTCTGTTTCTCCCATCAATCCCAACGTACATGGGTGGATTTCAATAGTGAAGCATTGGATTGCATTGCTTCTTTCCCAGGCATCAGGCAGTCGCTTCTCCTTGATCGTGCCTGTCCCAAAGCAAGGAGCAGAGCGTTTCCTTCTCTTCGCCTCCATGGATGCTTTATGCTTTGCCACAGGAGGGCCGTGGCCATTCCAGCGGGGGAAAGGCAAGCAGACCGCTCCGGGCACGCCGGCAGGGATGCCCTCTGGCTCCCACCCTCCTCCACCTTTTGCTGCTCCAGCATCCCGCCCGTGGTCCCTCCCGGTGTCTGAGCACCATGGATCTGGGGAGGAAAACACTCAAAATTGATTCAGCAAAGCAAAGTAACATGCAGCAAGCTACTTGCCCTCACCAAATCGAGCAGGGGTTTAATTGTCCTTTTAACCAACTAAAACACTTTAAAATAGAGTAAGAGCGACCGAGACGGAGCGAGAGCAGCCCAATGTTAGATTTAAAGTTCAACAGGGGAAAAAAAAAATCATACAAGGATTTCAGAAGCAACGACACTTGGATGGTATTTGGGAAATCTTTTTCTTTCAAGACTATCTTGCGATTAACTATGGGAGTAGCACATCAAAGCTGCACTGACTTCAAAGCTTAGAACCACTTACGGCTTCCAGCTATTACTAAAACCTACCACTTCACCCTGCCAGCAATGCATCTCAGCTGCCTCTTTAAGTTACACCCATCTACTTCCTGCCTTCTGATTTTGGGGAGGGGAAAAAAAAAACCACCCCACTAAAAAACCCTTGTAAATTAAATATAGCTGTTCACACTGAAGGGATGTCAAAGTCAGGGGAAAAAAAGCAAATGGAGGCATTAAGACATTAAAGATTTAGTACAAACTCAATGGTGATTTAAATATGCACAGTCTCATTTGGCTAACTGTAACGAAGCCGCCTGCTTTGGGGAAGTTTCCTGACTGAGTGTTACCCCTGCAAAAAAGCCTCTGAATGAGGTGAGCAAGCTGTTTAGGCCATTATTTAGGACCAGATGTCACCTATAGCTTGGCACAAGCAGAGGTGCTTTGGGACTCCAGGGTATCTTCACATCTACAGCGCATACCATGAAATCAGTTCCCATCCCTGTTCTGTAGTGACACCCATTCATGCACCTCAAAGCAGCGTGTCAGCACTGGACGATGACCACCATTTATTGCTGCAATATTATCGATTCTTTAGCATTAGTGGGAGAGACTGTGGAAGCAAAGTTTGCGCGTTTGATATTTTGGGAATCCCCGAAACAACTCATTTGTAGTAGCGTAGGGCTGTGCTATACTCTCTGAACTGATATAAGAAGGCTAAAATGTACCGAAATCGTAATTTATTGCAGTATTAATATTGTTCAACACTTAAAATTGTTACATTGTTATTTTCTGATTGGGATTTTTATGCCTAGGGTTTTTAAAATGGTACATTAATCTCTGAATAAAATTTGTCTTGCAAATGACATATTAATAGAAAGTTAGGAACAAGTGTGGGTCTTTGAGTGTGTTTTATATAACAGTTTATATGTTCAGTACAGATCAATGACATGCTCTCTAGAGCTAAATGCCATTAATCCATTTACAGCCCCTCATTGCAATGAAGAGAAATTACCATTGAAAGAGCCATTAAGGAGAATTTCTCTGCTTCCCTGCATAGTCTTATATTTTGAAAATGCCTTTGCAAGGGTTTAAAGCCCATCTTTTTTTTTTTTTCCTCCCCTTTATTTTTCCCCTTTACAAGGAAGGAGTTTGGCAGCTGGTGGCTTCTCACCGCGCCGCCCCCCCAGCCAGGCTGGGACAGCAGAGGTGGCCCCGCACGATGCCGACCCGCTGGCCCTGGCCACCCCTGCCCCATTGCAGGGGACATCTCATCCTCACCCCCCGCACAAATGGTGTGCTTCTGCAGCAAACGTGTGGCTGATCTGCAACACAGAAACATGGAGGCAGTTAACGGGTTGTTTTGCATGGATGGTGGTTGCCACTAGGTGTAAATAAATGAGGTATAGTGTGGTGCGGCCAGTTGAGAAAAAAACGAGTATTACGTTTTAAAGAGTTGACATATGAAAAAAGCGTACAGGAACTTACTGCTGAATCTAAAATACGTATCGCTCATGTATGTTCTGCCTGAAGAACATGCCTCTGCTTTAAATATGTAAAGGGGGAGAGGGGAGCTTCCTGACCGGCTGATGATGCAATCAAAATGTCAGATTATTTGAAATAAATTGTTATTATAGATGCAGGTATGACTCCACCAATGCATATATGTATTTCACTGCGTGATAGTTCTTTTTTCTTCTCAGAGAATGCATTTCTCTGAAATAAACTGTGCAGACGAGGAACAGCACAGTCATTTGAAGTTCATTGAAAATATAGGAGGACATCGTGTTTCCTGTCCTTATGTTAAACTTGGCATATTGATTTTTTTGCACAGCTTGCAGCATAGAAATGTGATCTACAGCTATGGCAAGGCAGGCTAACCACATGTGAATTTGTTAAGTACTGCTGGATTAGCAGGAATCATCAGACTGTGCAAGTACGGAGACTTGACTTCTGTAACTCTTTATTTATGACTTAATCAATTAAAATAACAAGTTTTGATTTTATTGGCTGTAAATAAATACACACAAATCATCTGCAGAAGCTATTGTTTCACATGCTTGCTTGTTTTCACGACATAAAGTCTCTGTAAGTTAGCTGCAGTACGTACACAGGCAGAGCTGGAGTGGAAGTTAAGGATCAAATATGTAAAGATCCAACAAATGTTGCTAGCTACTGTTTTTTTAGATTAGCGCAGAGAATTCAGGAAGGCATAGTGTGTTCCTTAACTTGCAGGTTTTTATCTAAATTTGCCATTACTTTTCTTTGTATATTCTTTGCCTGTTTAATCTTTTGTTCCCTTTATGTTCAAAGATACCAAGATTATGGAAGCCACCGGCGCTGCAGCCTGCATTTAAATTTAGTTATGGTACGGTCGTGCGCAAAGCGTTCTTCTGAAGTGGGGCTGGCTTGCTCCTCTCTCTACATTATTAAACCTCCTTAAACACCTCCGTTATACCGTTCACCTTGCTTGACTTCAAAGAATACCGCGGCTGCGTAGAGAGGGTGAGCCGCAACTCTGCCGAGTGGGTTACCCGTGGTTTCTTAGAAATGCTAATGCGTTATCCACCGTGTTTATGAAGTTATCTGTTTGCTGTTGGATTGGAGGGACTGTTCTGCAGCTCTAGAGTCAAAACCATAAAATGTCCAAGACAAAGACAGCGGCTAAAGGTATTTTGGGATTTGCAGTCATTGCCATTCACCTTTTGAAACCTTTTCCACCCCCCAAAAAAAAGAAAAAATAGTTAAATCAAGAGGTTATTTCAGGGGAAAGCAAAGTTGACGCTACTCCTGAAGAACCTCTTGAGTGCAGTCTCACTGAGTTGCTCATGAAAACAATGTGGACGAATGCCTGGCTTATCGCTCAGAGTTTATTGGGAACTAATCTGTTCAAAATGTTTGGAATAAGCTAAAACCTGCCTTGCTCATCTAATGAAAAAGGTCAAAACAGAGAAGAAAGTGTCACTGGTTTGTGTTAGGTGACACTGTGCCCTGCTTGTCTAATTTGATTACACAGAGCCACTGAAGCCCCAGGCAAAGCTGATTTTAGCTATAATCAACTTCTTAACCTTTTGAGAACTAACGTAAACACTACCTACCAGTGGTTAATTATGTTGCTCTGTTACATACAACAAAGTGCAAAGGTAAAAGTGTAGAGCTGCAGTAACACATGTTGTGACAAGATCACTCCAGGGGATTACAGCCCTCTGCGTTTTATCTGCGCTCATTGATTTCTTTCTTAAAAATTAAAAATGGGCTATGTGCAGGGAGCATCGCTTTATCAGTTTCAGGCAGCATTGCCCTGTCATGCCGCTGCCTCATCTCAAATTCCTCTTACGTACAGAAGGGGAGACCTAGCGTGGGTTGGACCGCTATGGTCGCGGATCTATTATTTTTCAATTCTTTCGGATTAACTTTGTTCTGATTGTTTACTTGTAATACAGCACGCATGCTCCCTTCCTCTGTGACGAGCATCTTCCAAAAAGTTTTGTAATCTCTTTTGGCAGATGCACCGTGTCCATATGAGACACCTGTCTCTAGGTGGGATAAATGGGATGAATTTTATATTCAGGTTTTGCGTATACATATTAGGCAAGAACCAAAAATCTGAGGCACAAAAACTGGCTCTCTACAGAACCCGTGTATCCTAGTTTCCCATGTGTTTTGGTTCATACACTTCCTGTAGTTTGCCAGGAAATTTGCATTTCCATGAACTTCAAAACTTTTAAAAAAAAAAAAAGAGACTTCTAAGCCAATGGGCTTTCAGTGTATTTTAAATTTTCCTGACCCATGCTGATCCATGGTGTTTGTGTAAGAAAGCCTTGATCTACTCATCTTATATACTTGCTACTCTTATGCATACTTGCCGCTTGGAGGTAGCAAGTTGCCTCTGGATTTTCCACTCTGTAGAAAGTACATCTATGTTACTCTTTCTGTGTCCCCCTGTTTTTGTCAGCCATGCCTCTAATCAGCATCATTCTTCTCCAACAGTCTGCTCAGAGAGGCACCCATAATGAATTATCGTTACGAGCGGCATTAGCACGGGTGTTGCGGGGCAGCCCCGTGCTGCCCGTGTGCTGCACGATATCTCAGGGGACATTGTGGAGCTGGACCACCAGGTCTCAGGACCTTCAATGCCTTCTGCCCACGTGCTTCCCACCAAAATTCGTAGTGGTGTGCTGTGATAGCTGATAGATTAGCAAGGGTGTAGTTATGCCAGGGAAATAGATGAGCCCTTGCTTAATTCAGGTAGTTATTTTATTAACTACGATTAATAAAGCCATAATGACTAGAGTCAGTAAAGCAATAATACTAAAGAAAACACTACTTGTACAAGAACAATCAATAATAACACAACACTCGCAGACGCAAAAATCTCACTGACACATGACCTGTTGTGGTTATGTACAAGGTCAGAGTTGGTTTCCTTTCCTTGCAGGCAATAGCTGTAAGGTTTACCATGCACATATTTGTCCATGGCAAAAGGTTCTAGTGTGTTGAGGGGAAATTGGGCAGGCTGCCAGCTTTTGAGCATCAGAGGGGTGGCAGAATCACTTAGCTGACTCTGAGCATGGTGGTGAGTGGACCCTCGAGGTCTGGACAGGAACGAGAAATAGCTCGTGAGCTTCTGAACGTGTTAGTGGTTCGGTTTTCATCTCAGGCTCCACAGTTTTCTCCAGGAAATGGGTATGCATAAAGAAGCTGAGACAGACTGTGACCCCTTTGGTTTTCTTGCAAACCCTTTGGAGTTTCAGCCTCTAGCTGCACAGGTCATCTCATGTTCTGGTGGCCCTTCACAGCCTGCCAGCTGCTGTGCACAGCTGGGTGACTTCTGGCTGTGACCTGCATTTCCTGCGGGGGACTTGCAAGGGAGGTTCTGCAGGCACAAAGATGACCTCATCTGTTGGTGGCAAATATTGTTTCCTAAGGTTTCCTGTGGGCTGCGTTTTGCCTATACAGCTGCCATGTAACACTTTTTCCGACTTATTCTAACCATCCCTGTCTCCTTGCTTTGATTCATGGTAGAAGGAAAAAACTAATTTCAAGTATTTGTTGTGTACGTCACCATGGCATCGGTTGCATTTCCTGAACTGATAGAAAGCTTCATCTCTAGCAAAACTGGACATCATTATTCTGAAGGAACAGACTATTTTTCTACATCTTTTCCTCCACAAAAACGAAGTGGGATCAGATTCTCTCTTCTGGTCCAGCTGTCGGAGCTGGGAGGAAAAGACTGCTGAGACAGGTCTGCAAAACCCGTCAGTCTCCACATTTAGGACTAGATGTCCTCGTGCCTCCTTATTTCCTCAACACGTTCCAGTTACAGGGAGGTTTTGTGCAAAGTTTCTGCCACGTGAGCATCTGCTTTGCTCCAGAATTATCTGGGGACCGTTTGGGTTGGGCTAATTGCTTAGGGTAGTATGAGGCAACAAATAGCAGCGACGCAACAGAATTAAAGCGGTGTCTTTACCTTCGAGAAGGAAACTTTGGGGCGCCTTGCTCAGTAGTTAACTTAATTTCTGGAGCGCATGGCACAAGCAGCAGAGTTTGGCTGTGTCTTAATGAATTAGGTAATTCTATGGTTACTCCCAAAGGCAGTTAAAGGCTTTTTTCTGTTTCTGGATATACTCAAAAGCAAGGGAAGGCACTGCCGCACCAGTACTGCTCATGCCTTGACACCAGCAGCAGCTGCTCTCCAGTCCCTCTTTGAGGGGCAGCCTTTCTTCCCATCAACTGCCACAAGACATGAAAGCGCTGCTGCTCCCGACTGCTGAAAGGTACCGTGTGCCGCACAGCACTGGGATCACAGCAACAGCAGATTTTGATCCAGAGCTAGCAGAAGTGGGACCTCGAAGAAGAGGAGTGTAGCTTGTGCAGGGGTGAATTTATCAGAGGCTGCACAGAGCGGATCACAGGAGCTGGAGTCAAGCGATAGTTGCTTTTCCCCCCTGGAGAATAAATTGCTACCCTCTGCAGCAGCAGATAGAAGATAAGTCAACAATGATGCATCGCTGCAGAAAAGACAAACCTTTTACTGAAATGTCTAAATAAGCCTGTAGCTTGCAAAAGTGTTGGTCAGGCTTCAGCTGGGAGACTAGGTATGCTGATGGGCAGCACAGCCCATGAAAGAGGAGAAGGAGCTGGAGAACCTCCAAAGGAAAGCCACAAAAGTGATGAGAAGCCTAGAAAACGTGGCCTTTGGAAAAAGGGTGAAAAAACTGAGAAGGCTTAACCTAAAAAAAGAGGACTGAAAGAAAGAATACGGTGGAAATCATCGGGTGTGTGAAAGGCTGTTGCAAAGAAGAAAGGAACTGTCTGTTCTCCATGCGCCGGGTAAATAGTACAAAAAGGGATAAAATTAAATCGCAGCAGGAAAAGTTTGGATTAGTCACTAAGGGGGACTTTTTAATGGTATGGCTGGAGGGAGACTGTGGGTTCTCCGTCACTGGAGGAGGTGGTTAAGGACAGGTTAGACAGAAGTTTGCCAGAAATGACGTAGGTGCTGCAGGACTTGCTGTGGGCCAGGGCATGGACCTTGGGACATCTCTGTCACACGTGCTTATCTATGACTATATGAATAGGCAGAGAAAAAGTAAAGCTTAAGGGACTGAAAATCCAGATGACACAAAGATTCTCAGGTTCATAGTTTTTTAAGCTGTTTTCATAATTTTGAAAACACGCTTTCTCTCTTTTAAAGACACGATAAACACTGTACAATACAAATAAAAATAGAAAAATTCTTTAACATTCGCAAAGGTAATGCATGGATGAAAGTTTGAGTTTTGATTTCTGGCAGGTGTGTTGGGTGACATTATCTGGTTTTTTGGCAGGATACAGAGGACTGACAGTTATCGATAACAGTGTCCACCACAGTCTGACATACAGTAGCAAAAGAAAGTCTGCTAGGAAGTGTTAAGCAGGAAGATACTATCCCTTGTCATTGTTTTTGATGTCCACAATGTCCCCAGTCAGGGAGTAAAACAAATCTATCACATTGCTGAGGTGGTCAATCACACACTGGGAAAAAACGAATAAGCACTTAGTAAAGTGTTTATGAACAATCCGTTTACGACTTCTTTAAATACATACATAGAGCAAAGAGAATGAAATCTGGATTGCTTTGTGAATTTGCTAACTGGAGAGGGAAAAAAAAAAAGGATGCATGTAGCTAATGTAACTTATAATAAATAAACAAACCCTTTGTACAGCACAGTAAAATGCAGAAGAGTAAAAAGTGAAGTCTGCCTTTTATTTGTGTTAATTCCAGAACATCTTCAGGCAAGCAATTTGCAATAATTGAAATTAATAAAATAAATTGTGCTGATCAATTTATTCCTGATCTTACAGCTTGTAAGTAATTCTTTGCTGGGAATACTACTACCTTTAACAGCAATTAACAGTGTGGGCTGTGGCCAGCTTCATTTCCACTCCGTTCCCAGGAAAGAAAGGAGCAAAGTGCTCTTGCATGTGCTACGTTCTCCAGCGAATGGATTGGAATAATGATATGGCTGGGGAAAAAAGTGTACAGACCAGATCAAAACAGTACCTCAGAAACCTTTTATTTTATCTTTTTTCCTTCCATGAGGTCAGATCCCCAAACTCCTGGGAATTTGGACAGTGGGGATGCTTTAGTAAATGTGCAGTGAGAAAACTGCCAGATTGAAGGTTTCTTAAGTGCTACTGTCCAAAATCACCAGCCATGCTTGAAACTAGTAATTGTTGACAGAACATGCACTCTCAGTATGTGACTTTTAGCTGCAGGGGGCAGAGCATATGCTATAATGCCAAAAAGTTGTTTGGGGTTTTTTTATTGTGTTTGTGTCATAAGCTCTTTTATGTTATGTTTTTATGTTTTAAGTTCTTTTCCTATTTCAGTCTTCAAGGCTTGCCATGAAAGCCCAACCTAAATAACTGCAAAAAAGTCCTGAAAGACTGCAGATCGTTTAAGAATTTCTGAATCTATAATTGATTCTTTGCATTATAGACTGATGCAATACTCAGTACACACAGTGACATTTTAATTCACTTGGGAAGGGGGTCCTTTTTTTTTAAGGTTAAATAAGATAAGGCATTTTGGCCCTACAGGATTTGTGTATGATAGCTTTTTTATTTCAAAATATGCATCCTTCAGTCAGCCATGTATGATTTAATGAATCAGTCCAGAAACTTCTGAGCACCCGGAGTTTCTGTCACTGTCGGTATCACTGGGACATGAGGATCCTGAGCACTTTTTTAGGAGATGCCCAGCACCTTGTGGGGTTTGAGCGTTAATTCCCCAACTGTGCTGAGACTCACCCAGGCAGCCCTCTCTGCTGCTTTGCTGAAGCTTCATGGAAATTGTGCGGTCACAGAGGTCTTCAGCACACCTCTCTCTGCTTTTTTGGGGCGTCCCGAGTAATTTGCCTTGGTAGCAGAGTACAAGTTTCACACGCAGCAATTCGAGCAAGGACAGCAACAGTCTGGGTTGCTTTGAGTTTTGTTCTTGCCCACGGGCAGATCTCAGTCTCTTACATAAAAGTAGACAGTTAAAGGCACTTTAATAAGCCTGAGGTAATAAAACACACCAATTTAAGGGGTTTAACACCCTGATTGGAAGGCTGATTGCATGCAGGCTGGCTTGCTGCAGGAGGCCTGTGCACAGTCTCTGCTCCGCTGTGGAGCTGCAGAATATTTTAGGGCGAGTCACAGACCTTTTAAGTACTCCTATTTAGACGTCTTTTCATCCTAAGTTCAGAGGGGAGAGGGTTAAAACCCATCTGGCACAGCCAAACAGAAGAGTTGGCATTATAGGGTCCGGTGGGAAGAGGAGTCAGTCCACCAGCGATGTCACTAACTTATTAGAAGTGGCACTTCCCATGGCTTGGTAGAGCCATTACTCAAATCCGTGCTTGCAAATTCCAGATACGTTATACATCATTGTCTCTTGATCTAATTCCATTTCAAGATCATGGATGGTGGTATTAGGTATTGATAGCAGTATCTGTTGTTTGCATATAAAGATGGTAGGGTCATCTCAGGACATCAGCAAGTTGTCACACCAACAGTGAAGTGCTTTCCACCATGTACAGTATTGCAAATGCCAGATGCTAACAGCTATTTCCTTCTCATTTATGGTTTTATAGTGAGTTGGTGGTGGTCTGTATTTTATTTACAGATGCTGCAGCAAAGCGATCAATTGCTGTCTTGCACTTTTTGATATAAATTTCTTGCCCATCTAGCTGTGTGGAAAAAAGGCTTGAAAATTTTCCAGCTAACATCAGCAAGGCTCAGAAAGAAGAACCCTCAAATTACTTTTTTAATCTTGCAATTTTTAAGTCATCCTCGTTGTTACTTTGTGAATTTTCAGAAGCTGGTGGAGGCAGAAATGCATTAGCCAAAGCTGGATACAGAGGTTGAGCTCAGACTGCTCGGTAGGGGTGCACTGCACAAGCAGGAGTCAGCGTGCGGATCTCCTCCTCGCCCAGGTCTGCCATGGGTGTCCTGAACTTGGATGGGCAACGAGGAGAGGGACAGGACCGTGCATGACTGCATTACAAAATGAGGGCAGTCTGCTTCACTGGATAATACTGGATAATAGGCTGTTTCATGCAAATAGTAACTCACTAGCAATTACATTATGCAGCTAGACACTGAAGACAAATCGTACAAATATCATTCTAAATTTGTCTCTTTGTTGTGATAGACAAGATGAATATGCAAATAAATGAATGGTGTGAATATTTTGTACTCTGTCCCAGGCAATACTTGGAATTAAGAAGCAGTGTCAGGGGCTTGGAGCATGGCTCGTGAGATGCAGAGCTTTCCACCTCTGTCTCCAACGGTCAGTCCGTGGCAGAGTCAGGGCTACTTCTGTCTGGTGTTGGCAAAATTATATACAAAATATGAAATTAATGTGATTCAATAGGCAAGTGCCTGACTTCACAATGCATAGTCTCAGCTGTGAATGGATGTGGAGATAGACTGGTGGCTATTTAAGCACCCCAGCCTCTGCCCCATCCCTTTGCTGACCAACTCCTCTTTACCAATGGCTATAGGGGGGTACGCACGTTCCTGTGAGATGACAACCTTAAACTGCAAAAAAAGTATATTTGTGCTAATGTGCTGGGTACGTTCATTTCTGCTAATTCCACCTCAGGGGCCATCATTCCAGCAGAGGAGCAGGACAAGCAGCAGAGAGCATCAGCGCTTCAAACCCCTTCAGCTGAATCTGCAGGAAGCTCATGTGCTGGAGCCCTGAAATATGCTCCCCAGCCTGGAGCAGTTTTCAGAGCATGTGTAGACGTGTTGTCAGGGTACATAAAAAAGCTTGTACTGATACTGCCTGTTCTGTGAGTGTTTGGAGAACAATGTATTTCAATTTCTAGGATTATAAATTGATGCTTAGCTGTTTACAGTACAGATGCAGAAGAATACCGTTTGCAATGTTACCAATCCCTTTGGTAGTCACCAGTTTCATTTCTTTTTGTAGTTACATTCATAACTGTCCACCATTCTTAGTTTATTGGTCTTTGTGGTTTGTTTTTTTTAATCTAAAGGTGGTTGAAGACTCGAAGTTGGACAGTCTCTAGTCATGGTCATGGTCATAGTCAATGCAGGATTTCTCCACCCTCCAGCTCCTTGCCTACAGGAGGGATCTCTGCCTGGCTTGTGAAATTGTCTGCCCTTTGTCCAAAATGTTCCTTATTTAGAGGCAGTTTTGTTTCCTGCACCAGCAGGCAAAAGCACTGCCTGCTGTAGGCATTTGGCAACAAACGTGGAGCACTTTCCTTAACGTCCAGCAGTGGGAGAAGAGGTCCTTTGGGTAGATCAGATCGTCTAGATGACACACAGCAGAGCTGAGGTTGTCTCTCTTCTTGCCACATGTACCTTCTTGATAGAGCTTGTCTGCTTGCTCTGCTTAGACATCTCAAAGTGGGCAATCAATAATAACAAACATCAAGGCTTAACTGGACCGCAGAGCCCCGCCGGGACAGCAGAACCAGAGACATGGGGTCAACACTCAACAGAGTGCATCTGGGTGGGAGAGGTAGGAGCAGGGGCCCGGGTCTGCAGGTCTAGTCCCCACAGCTCTTACAGAGGGGTGTGGGGTTGTTGGTGGCACAGGGCTCTTGGGCGTTGCGCCCCACTGGAAGGCTTCAGTCTGTGAGGTGCATGGTGGTAATATTAACCCAGCTCCATGCAGGTAGTGACTTTGTAAGAGGATTTTGGTCGTGGAGCTGTATCTTGGTGGCGGATGTTGTGTTAAATGCTGCACAGGTACCACATCTCTTTTGCTTAATTGCATGGTCCAGGCATCTCAGCATGCCTCATCCCTTGGTTATTCCTGCTCTGGGTAATTTTTCCCCACTGGCCACATGGGCCAGGTTGGTCTGTGGAGCTGCTGAGTTGGATGTCAGCAGGAAAAGGGTTGTGATTTAAAAAAAAACAAAAACAGCAGAACCATTCAAGTGGTCCATCTGTGTGGACTTTTTTTTTTTTCCCCTAAAGCTGTCTGCCCACTGCTGTCGCCTCAGGTGAATCCTGGCTGTAATGTAAAAAGCACAAAGAAAACAAGCCTTCTTGAATGAGAAGGGTCAGGAGGAAATCCAGTCCAACCAAGGGGTTGTATATTAAGCTGTTATAATATTGAATCATGGAAATGCCAGCCTAGAAGGGGCCTCAGGTGGTGTATCCCTCTGCCAGGCACTGGAATGATAAAGCTGTAGCTTTGCTGTCAGGTGCTTGTTTGTACGTAGCTGTATATACAGGCTCTGTCTGTACGAGTGTGGTGCAATGCAAACACCTGGGCGGTGCAGCCGGTTCTGTATGCCAGTACAGTCCTCTGGGGACACAGGTCGCATGGACCCATCTCTGGTGTCTAATCAAAGTAGTCCATTTCGTTTATATTTTCCAAGTAGGCATATGTAGACTTTCCCCTGCCTTTCTGCACCCCAAGGCAAAGAGAGGTCTTGCACTAGTGCAAAGCTCACAAGAGCCGACAACAACCACGTGTCACCCGCAGCAAACAACCGTTTGGACAGCTTACACTCAGTCATCAGGACCGGTGCCTCCTGATGACAAACCTTCTCATCCTGTGGAGGTACTGCATCATAGCCTTTGGGACCTAGGTGGGAGCTAGGTTGTCTGAAGGTACCCCCTAATTTCTCCATCCTTTGCTTCTGCATCCCTAGAGCAGGGATGCCACTGCTCTCCTGTGGTAGTAAATGTGATCCAGGTGGTGGGACATTCAAACTGTACGGCAACAAAGGCATATGCGTACCCAAGGCAGAAGGACCCAGAGTGTAGAAGATCTCTTTATTTTAGCCGAGATGTTTATTTTGGAAGGAGGAACCATATTAGGAAGATGGCTTTAGCAAAATCTTTGGCTAGCTGCTAGGAAAACATCAGCTGAAGTTTACTGGATACTGATAAAAAAGAGACGAGTGAGATCAACTGGTCTCTAGGAACGCACAAGATGCGAGGATCCAGAAGGGAAAATGCTGCAAAAATACGTCTGGCCGTGCCCATGCTGGTGTTATACATCTGATGTAGTGGAACTGAAACATCAAAAGTGATTGAAAGTATGTTTGAAGATGTGTAACCTGTGGCAGACCTTAATACTTACAAATGAGAAACTGAATAAGTATTTACTACTATGATCATTTACGGCAAACAAGTAAACCATGCGATACCCTTTGAAACAGTAAAATAGAAAAAAATTTAAAAATCTATAATTTTAATCAAAAGTTTGTTTCAGTCATTGAAATTCTGTTATTGCTGCTTACAAACATTAAAGTCAATCAAAACATCAGTAGCCTGCAAGATCAATATTTTTAATATGTTTGCATTGCAGTGCTGCAGATTTTTGGCTAATGGATCTCACCCATATTGATTTCCATGGGAAATGTTAGTCTGATACTGAAATAATTAAAAAAAAAAAGCCAGGGATTATTGGTTTGGAATTTTGAAGGAGATAGAAGTATAAAAATTGGTTATTGACTGAATTGCTTGGGGTGAATGAACCTTGGGCACTTGCAATAAACTTGTAGCACAGAGTCATTACCGAATACTACCTTAGTCCCTTAAACCTAAAATCAGTCAATAACCTATTATAACAATGCAAATTGTGGCGAAATAACATAGCGGGTCGTTTTCAAAGCAGCAGGATATTCATAAACATCTGCATACCTATATGGATGGACGTATTAAACCACCTCTGGGATATGCACAACAGCTGATTTTCAAGTTTATTTTAATATATAGAGTTTATGCTGATATTAATGCAAAAGAGTTGATTTGAAGTAGTTGTTTAAAATAAGTTTAATGGCTCTGTGGCTACTAAAATGAATAAAAATACAGTAAAATATTATGTACAAATGCATAAACAGTATATTCAGTATTGTCCCAGTTCTGGACAAATGCAGGGTGATTTTTTTTCTATTTATTCTGCATTTGGCGGGGGGAACTACAAGCAGTGAGTACCCTGAACCTGTACAGGTGTCCTGGACCCAGACGGTCCTCACCTGTGCCCCACCACTCTCCTGCCCAGTTTCTCTGCTCCTTATTCATCCCCTTATTCCATACATATTATGATTTTGCTTACCTAGCATAATTCTTCTCTTTTTAAGAGAAGATTCTCCTTGCACATGGGAATCATGCTTCCCTGTGATACCTAGTGAAATAAATCAGTTCTCCATTGCAGAATACACTCTGCATTCCCAGCCAGGGACCAGATGAATTTACCACAGGTAGGGCAAAGTGTTACTGGCTAGAATACTAATTTTTATTTGCAGTTAAATGAAACACCCGAGCAAAGAGTTGCCTTTTGGTTCCTGCTTTAAAAATGCGCTGAGCCTCTGTTTCGCTCTATGCTGGGGACCAGTAGCTCAAGTGTTTCTGCTAAAAGTGGGTACTGCGGTACGCAAGCTGTCGAGTGAAATATATTTTCACCTGAGCTGCATAAATATTTAACAAGTATGTACTAACACAGCAGTGATAACTCAGTGCCTGTGATAGTACGGGAAAGAGAGATTGTGTTTGTGTTTTATTATTACTAAGAAGTCATCTGTGGACATTTTCTGATTTTTTTTTCCCCCCTAATTTGTTACTTTGCTCATACCTGACAAGGAACAGAGTGGGCTAAGTTTCAGCGCTCTGCTTGGGTCAAAATATAAGAAAATACACTGTGTGCGGAGCTCAGCAGAAACCTGGTAGAGGCAGGATCAGTAATTGGTGCCTCACTTTAACTACAGATGTCTGACAACACGCAGGTTACTGTATCCCGCCGGAGTCTCGATGGACTGGCACCTTTTGGGAATAACTACTAATGAAGTCTAAAATTTCTCGGTAAACTTGTTAATAGGAGTCTTGTCGTTGGCAAGGTACCTCTGTAGTTACTCTTCAAGTCACATAGTTTCTGAATAATTAACATCCTCCAAATTGCTTGAGCCACTTATTTAGGACAGAGAGATGTGTGTGCTGTTGGTGGCAGGGCTGCAGCAGGCAGAAGTGCCGGGCAGCGACCTGCCCATCCCTGCCGCTGCGTGGGACCCCGCACTGCTGTTTAGGATGGGGCTTGGGCTGATTTTGGACCGTCCTCCTTCTTATTTTGCCTTGACTGGAATGGATTTCACTTTTCAGGCCTTTTTCACAGTTTTTGTTGTTTTTTAAGTTGATACCAAAACAACATTTGAGAATAAAGCTTTCCTTATTTTCCAGTTCTGCACCCCAGAAGTGCGGACGTGTGTCTCTATTCTGTCATTTTTAAAAGACTCAGTAGAGAGATGAGGAATGTTTCCTAAAAACGAAGAAGTAAGGGAAGATAAAATCTTCAGTTGTAAAGATCACTCTTCCTCATAGCTTGAAACTTTTTAAAGTAGCTAATAAAAAATAGTATTTTACCTTTCTTCCCCATCAGAAGCGGAAACTAAGTATGTGCAGGCAGGGGTAGTGAAACAGGGACACGAGACCTCCTCCACTCCTGGTATTTTAAATTTCATCTTTTCATAATGAGGAAAAGAAAAAGATTTTAAAAGGAAGTAAAAATAGTAGTGTGTTCCTCCCCTCCTTGTTTTTGCAGATTTTCTAGCCCTTTTCAGTTCAAAACAGAGAGAAATGTAAAAGTTTGAGCTTTAGGACATTTCCTGAAGAGAGCAAAGTAAACCAACAAAGAAATCCAACAATGCATATTTTTCCAAAAAGACCAATTTTTACAAACTGTAGGAGTTGTATTTAAAAAAAAAAAAAAATTACATGGGACCATAGGAAAAGTTTAAAAGAGCCAGAACAAAGGAGAATAAAATAATCTTGGTAGTTGCAAGTCACCTTCATGAGTAAAGAAGGAAAAGATACATCAATAAGGTCTTGTAGCAGGTTCACGGGTGGGTATGGAAACCAGCGGTGCCTTGACGTGATGCGACTTGTAGCAGGACCCTACAAACACAGAGACAAAGATCTTTTTCCCATAAACGATGCCAGCATGTTTTTTCCCATGCATGCACTGTTTTGCTATCCAGTCCCGCCCGGTCCCCTCGGGGTGGTGACACCAGCGGGACGGAGGCAGCCCTGCGAGGTTGTAGAGATGTTTGCCATTGAAAACAGTGTTGTGTGCTGACTCTGGCACCCGATGCAAGTTCATCGTCCCTACAGTAGTGAAACAGCTACAGTTATTTTCATAATCTCCCTCGGTGAAGTGAAAGTAATGGTTTTTTGTAATAGTTGTTTTTTTTTTTAATGCTGTGGTTCCAAAGCACAGTAAATATTTTTTGAAATGATCGCGCTGTGTTTCAGAGCAAGCAACCTGAATAGCTACACTGGGAGAGTCATCTGTTTTGCTGGGAAATGCTTGTAACAGAGGCAGGGGCTGAGCGTCAGAGCTGGGGGTCTGCAGGACGGGGTTTCACACCCCAGCAAAGCTGCCCGGGGTCGGCTGTAACTTGGACAGCCCTGGGGGACCCGATTTACGGCCGTGACCCTTGGCTTCTGCAAACCTCTGTATTTTACACCCAGTGCTCAGCCTCCACGTGAGATGGTCCAGGAGATGATGTTGCTCAAGTTTCTGTGCAGGGGGATTTTTCTATGGCTGAGTCGGAGGCACTAAGGACTTTAACATCACTTTGGCTTCTTCCTATTCGGAATAAAGAGGCCAGAGTGGGAAACCAGCTCCCCCCGGGAAGGCAATTGTGAACTGGGTTTAAACACAAGTAAGCTGTCAGGGGAAGTGATAGGAATAACACAGTCCTGCATCCCGGAGTGGCGGGGTAGCCTGGCCACAGAGCCCTATGCACAGGTTGCCACATGCTGAGCTGAGAATATAGTCCCTAAAAGGAGTAAATTATCAGGACTTCAGCTGCATATCTTGCCTTGACTTTAGCGGGCATTGCGGGGCTAAAACTTTAAGCAATGCCCTACAGATTTAGGAGATATTCTCTTGGAAATGTTAAAAACGTCACATTTTTTTGCCTTTGTTTTCTGAATTCTGTGATCATATACAGAACTGGTCATAATAGAGGAGGTTATTTTTATAACCTCGTGGTTCAGTTACAAAGATAATACAGGCTGCAGTGACTTCAGAAACACGAAATAAAAAAAACATGTAGAACTCCTAAAACTTTTTTTTTTTCCACAGGCGAGCAAAGCTCAGGTCTTTTTTCCCAGAGTAGAAGCATGTTCCTCAGCATGGTTTGAAATTAATATCTTTAATCTGATTGCATATAGTACAGAAAAAATCCCTCTACTCAAGTGTACTGCATGTATGTCTACATGCACACAAACATTGAACAGGAGCTGGCGTCACAGCATCAAAGGCTTTTTGCCTCGTGTTTGCGATGTCTATATTGTTCATCATGGAGAAGTTGCGTAGGTTGTTCTTGGAAGGTGACATATATGCCTCAGCTGGTACAGAAAAATGGTGTTGGGAAAACTGTAAAAGCATTGTAAAGTTCTGCAGAGACCTATTTTGTGTCTCCAATGGCATAGGTAGTCACCTGCATTCGGGTATGTTTGCAAACATGCTTTTTTTGGTGGTAATGCCAACTTCAGATATTTCTGACCATTTTTGGTAAGGTTTTGCATTAGGCCAGGTGGGCAGCGGGGCAGCGTTTGCAGCCAAGGTGTCACACCCTGCTGCGGTCCCAGCACTGTGGGCAGAGGGGGATTGGGGAAAGCCACCAGCATGTGCTGGTGGCAGAGACAGAGCCCGGCCAAGCCGCAGCCTGGCTGAGCAAAGTGTCACTCCGCAGGGTCGCAAGGAGCTCCTAAAAACCACCACTGGTGGTGAGCAAAATGGATTTTAACTGGAACTCTTACCAGGATCTGAGGACCTTGAAGAAGAAGTCCAAATTCCAGTTTTGACGTGGTGGCAGCATCTCAGTGATCAATACTATAGCTTTAGATAATTATTCTTTCTTGTGTCAATAATTGGTTCTGTTTCTGTCAGGATGCAGGAGGTACTGCTTCCTGGTGATGTCACTAGGTACCATCCAAGCATCATTATCACAGTTTTGCAGTGTTTGAATCTTATTTGTTGACTAGAGAATGTTCACCATGGCCCCAGTTCAGGGAAGTACTTCAAGCATGATGCCACGGGACACTGGGCACCATTGCATCTTACTGAATTTAACGCAAATGAGGGATGTATATCAGGACTGATGCCTCAGCCATATACACTGAATTTACTGCACGCTGAAATCTCAGAGGGAATTTAAGCAAAATTTTCAAATCTGTAATCTGCAATTATGTTTATACTTTCCTATGTGCAAAATACTTGATTCTTACTGTAATTGCTAATTTCCTGCTGTGTGATATGCTGTTACATTTGTAATCAAGTCTCCCAGACAGGTAGTTTATGTGCACCTGAATAAGATAGTTCTAAAATAGGGAAGCTGTGTCAGTTCAGTGGATATCACTATTGTTAGTGTAGTACAATATGGGAAAAGTAGCGGCTCCATGACAGCTGGGCGGTCTTATGATCCTACCCAACAGTCAGCGTTCTGCTTTAAGCCAAAAATGTACGGAAAAGTAGGGGTATGGTATTTAATCAATAGAGTACAACTTTTTGCACTTTTTTAAGTTTTGGGAAGTTAGCGGCTGCCTTTAAAAAGGAAATTGGAAATAGTATGCGGCGATTGTACAGCGGCGCAGTGTTTCAGAAAGACCTCCAGAGGCACGGGTGCTGGAACTGCATCACCATCTCGTACCTCTTTCCCTCCTGCCCTAATTCCTCCTTTCTGTGGTAACAGGGGAAAAATTGATTCCAAATGTGTTTTCTTGACCCCCTACTCCATACATGTTAGCACATAACCTTAAGCAATGTTTCTACAGTCTCGCCTGTATTTACAGTAATTATATGCATAATGTAGCATATTATTGTCTGGACTTCCTGTTTAATCAGTACAGAGCTTCTTACAAGTGCAGCTGAAAAGGGCAAACAAAATTAAAGCTTTATATACCAAAACAAGTTTGATTTGCTAAGCTCCCAGCATTCCAAAGTACACAGATTTGTTCCACCAAGTTTTGCGATGGCTTGCAGATGGGCAATGATTAATCAGAGAGCTAACTGTGAAGTAGTTTGCAATTAAACTGGAAAGCTCTGAAGCATGCTAATTGAATCAGAAAATTAGAGACACTGAACAGTAATTGGCTATTTCTCATGCAGCAGGTGCCAGGCCACTCATCTGTGGAACAAGGTATTTAAGGCGCATTAGCACTAGTAAAAATACTTCTTGATATGGAACAGTCAGATTTTCTGCTCATTTTCACCATGGATGTCAAAACACACAGCTGTGATGTCTAGTGCCCACAGCTCATGTTGCAAGAGTTTGAGCAGGGTCGTCATGAACCTACATGTATGCAGTGTCTTAGATCAGGTTGAAGTTGGGGTACCTGAGTAACTTCCTAGTCCTTGCGGATGAGCAAATTCCTCCTTTTTTTTTTTTTTTAAGTAAACAAAGCATGTTTTTCTTAACAATAGCAGTCTGGGTTACGTGGTTGATCATCATGTGCTAATAACCACATTATCAGCTCTGCACCTTGGGGTCCTCCTCCGTAACGGGGTGATGCTTGCTCTTCTGCTGCCCATGCCCTTTGAGGTCTGCCTGTGGAGAAGTGATGTATGGACACTAGGTAATACCGGAGTGAGTTTTCACTACACCATTCTCCTTCTCAGTCTTTGCTGAAAAAAAGAGACTTTTTTCTGTGCGCTGCTTATGAATGTGGAGATTAGTGGAGTGTGGATTACTGAGGTTCTGCGAATTGCATTAATGAGGCACCATCACTTTTGTTTCATTTTTCTGCAGATTTAAAAAATTGTAAGTTTCTAGTTGAATATTAGTTGAGGGCATCAACAGTATAAATCTAATACTGCTGTGAGCTTAGTAGATGCGTAAAGCCAATTCATATCATGTCTCAGCATGAGTTTATATCTTCTAATTAGTACCACCATTTTATAGAGAGCACATGCAATGAAAGTTTGTTTGCCGTGCCAACAGGGACCGGAGCACATACAGTAGTTTTGCTGTAGCAGAGTGATGGTGCTGTATGAGCACAAACGGCTTGTAGCCTGAGCAGTAGGTAACCAGAAAAGAGTGGGATTTAATAAGTGAAATGGTGGAGGGTTTTTACAGAGATATAACCATTTTCAAATTAGACTGGGTGGGGCGCATGATTTCTTTCTTTGCAACTAATTAGAGCTTGGTATGCTTATTAGTGAATAAAAAAAAGTATTAAAATACAAATGCACTGCATCATATTACTCTGAGTGTCGAGAAGCAGAATATTACAATATTCAAATGCTAATCATATCACTTAGCAGATGACTGCAGAAACTAGTGTATTTGAACTGAGACATAAATTATAAATTGTAAACAGTGCATAGGGGATATGTTATAACTGTGTCTCATTTAAATTAAGGCAGGGAGTTTTCTCTGAAGCAGATTATGTGCCTTCATTAAGTTTTAAAGTCCCCTCTATAATGTTTTATTAAGATCACTTGGCACAGTGTTTCCCACACTGGATGTTAGCAATATGTACTGGTGGAAACGGCCGCAGCGGTGGAGGTGGTTCAGGTGCATTGCTGCACTCCATGGCTTTAAATGCTGTTTGCATACTTTCCAACCAAGTGCTAGTGCACGTACACTGGCAACTTTTCCATCTAATACCCCTCCCAAAAATCCCAATGCCTTTGCTTTCTTTACTTGAAAGCAGCTCCAAAACATTTACATGATCAATGTTTGTTGCTGGAGGGATAAAGTTTGCTCTTCCATGGACAAGTGAGAACATATTGATCATTTTATTCTATTTGCTATTTCTAAATTCAATATACCTCTGGAGTCGATAAGCGAGATCGAGAGCATATTCTTTTTTTGTGTGCCTGCTTGTAGCTTGTTCTCAAGATCCAAGATACATTTTTGATTAATCACGAATGCTCTGGGGTCATGGAGAGCAAATGTGTTTGTGGAGTGTCAGCTGATGCTGTCAGATAAATGTCTTAAGCTTAGCCAGGGTTCATGCCCCAGCTTTAGGCTGTGCCAAATGTCTCCCCTTGTTGAGGCAGATAACAGCTACACTGGAGGCGACTGAGCTGTTTGTTCACTGAAAGGGCTGACCTTGCCATATGGGGCTACAGTCAGGTGAAAAAAAACACCGGCAATGTTTTAATTGAAACTTTAAAAATCTTAACTTTATGCATTTTCCCCGTCTTTAATGCAAATGAGTTTTGCATTCCCTTGCCGGCGCCGGCATTTGCTCGGCTTCTCCGTTGGCTACCTGGCTGCGGTGGTCTCCTCGGCGGGTCCCGCTGCCCGCAGCTGCAAGCCTCCTTTGATAACCTCCGTGTCTTCTGAGAAACTTCTGACAAGGTATTTTTACGCGGGGCCCAAAGAGGGGAGAAGCTCTGCTGGCAAAAATAAACATTTTTAGGGACAGTTCATGTTTCAGTTCCTGGAGTCTCCCGTAATCTCGAGCCGGTGGCCTGGAGAAGGGGGTGCGTGAGAGGGATGCTCAGCTGTGCCTCCCCTCGTCCGTGGCCAGCTTTTAGCATCACCTTTAGCTCATCTGTAGCAGTTGGTCCTCTGTAACTAGTCGTCAGACACAGATAAGGAGCAGCGACACGATTGTAAGCCAACGCCTGGAGAGCACGTTGCACCAAGGCTGATTTGTAGCGCTGAAGGCAAAATGATGGATCATATGGTGGTGCATAAATAAGTGAAAACTCCCAGGGCTACTTGTGGGCATTTGTTACAAACCACCTCAAGTCGGTGCTTTTGCTCCCTCCCATCTCCCCAAAAACGTGTTTGTTCTTTGCTCCAAAGATTATGCTCCACTTTTTCTTTCCTCTCAATAAGTTCATACTGTCATGGGTAAATCATCAGGGCTAATTAGATGCAATAATGCTGAAAAAAATTTCCAAAAAAAGATATAACACATCTGTCATGAACTCCCACCAGATCTCTTGGAAATGAGACATTTTTAATATTTTATGCTGAACACAAAATATCTTGAGGATATGGTTTTATATTCTGTGTACCAAAACAAAACCTTCAGTGTCAAACAAGTAATACTGTCTAAGCAGCCCCTTAAATGCTGTTATTTCAAATCTCTCTGCTCCTAAAATATAAATTTCATTTTAATAAAATGTACTCTGTATTAAAAAAAGTTGCAGGCAATAATGAAGAAAGTGCAATGTATGTCTGAAATTTTATTTGAAGCCTGGAGTGCACCCTGACACAGGAACAGACATTACCGTCTTTACAGTGAGTCTTACAAACAGAGATTTTTTTTTTTTTTTAATGAGATGTTTTCAGCTAACATCTGAATCAAATTAAATGCAAATATTTTGTACTTTAAACTAATTTTAACTAAACCTCCAGCTGCTTTTGTCCTAAAAATAACTTTGTCTTCCTTAAAACAATCTTTAACATAGAGGTTTAAATCATGTTCTCCTACTATATGTTATTAACAGTTAAATGTTTTTGGTTTGCATAAATTGTCTGCTGTGTGTATGGGGGGGAGAGATAATGCATGTGAGAGAGACACATCAGAACACTTCTAATGGGTAAAAGTTGAGCAAATCCCTATTTCATGTTTATTCTTGGTGGCAGGTCACAGATTAATAAAAATACTTAACCTGAGTGACAGGAAAATGCACTTAATCAAATTCCATGAATCCCAATAAAGTTCCAAATCATTCATTTAAAGACCTAGCCTGAGACATGTTCTTTAAATAGATCGGTAATCCTTATTAAAAAGAGAAACGTATCCAGCTTGGCACGTCTGCAAGTATTTCTACGTGATGACCGTGTTATTCCTGACATGCAAAAATACATCTCTTCTCCAACACGGTATTTGCATACACCATTTCTGCAGCTTTTTTTTCCCGGGACAGCCACCAACTGCGGTTGGTCCCCCTGTACGTTTTCAGCTCCGCTANTATTTAATTTTTTATGTTATTTTTTAATATATATATATGATTGCCCTCAGGCTCAGCTCAGCTGGAAAGGCAGGGTAGAAAAGGTGAATGAAGAAATAAAATTATCGATGGAATTAAATCAAAGAAACGACAGAAGTCCTTATCAGCAAATTTATCAGTACAGTTGTGCTAAAGGTCTCCTGCAAACAGTTTATTGACCCAGGTCCCGCCTCAAGTTATTCCTTCCAGGGGATGCAGCATTACTTGGGATATTAAATGTTTGAATTAGCCCACCCAAATTATGAATTACGTTCCGCTTTACTTTTTTCTTCCTGGTCCCGTCCTTTTTCCTTCTGGTTTGCAAATTGTCTAACTGAGCATGAATTCCTTCAGCAGCTGCTGAATCAGACCGTAGCCAGCTAAGGGTAGGAGAGATTATGTTAAAATTTAAACGGTTTAGGCAGTCTTCTACCACAGATTAATTTCTCAATGATATGACCAGGTTTATTCAGCCCCAGAAGGCAGCTCAGAATAACTTTTGTCCGTTTGTCTATTTAGGGTTCATCCGACAAGTGGTTGCGTTAGTGGGGTTGGTCCATGAGTTGAGTTCTGCCTGCAGGATGGGCAGCACATCCCTGGCTTGGGAGCTGTGGGCAGGGTGGTGGCGAGGTTCTCTGGCTTTTCCCAGGCCTGTTCGGAAGTCAGGTTATGTGCGTGTATGTTCTTACTTTTACATCTAAATTTATTTTTGTTTGGCGACTGATTAGAGAAGTTGCTGGGTTTCACAGGCAGCATTCACCTGCTCTGTTCTTTAACGATGTTAATTCAGATGCCATCTCATTGCCCCTACGTCTTGAAGTTCATGGTCTGGTTCCCTCAGAGACCTCAACTCCCTGGAGTTAATTCAGTCCACTGCTGGCCTTTAATTAGACATAAAAGAGAAGATAAGACTACGTTGCTTGTAGTCAGTGTATGACTTTAGTGTGTCTTACATGGGAATGAATATTTGTGTTTTAGCACCTCAGCAGGTGCAAGAGATATTTGCTTTGCTACAACTAGACTCTGCGAGAAAGGCTGGCCATCTCCTAGCTACAAAAGAAACTTAATAAAGCTAACGAGGGAACTTGGAAAATGAGCTAAGACATTGCTGTGCTCAAAAGTCCCAGATAAGCATCAGTCAAATCAGGTTTGCAGAGGAGGTGTCTGACTTGTTCAGCAGAAACGTGAGGGACCTCTCTCTTCCCACTGGGGACCCGGAGTCCCTGAGGCAGGCTCTGCTTTTCTGCAGAAGGAGAAAAGACAAGGTACAAGCTTTCCTCCAACTAGTCAAAGCAAGCGAAGCCAAAGCAAGAACATACATTTGAAGGGTGGAAAAATAAACCTATATGGATGTGTGCTGGGAGAGGGGCAACGAACACCTTGCATTGGCTTTGACCTCTGTGGACGCCCATGGCAGGAGGGACAGTCAGTATTTAATCTGTCCTGGTTGTGAACACAAAATGTCAACCTCCTTTCTGTTTCTTTTTCAACAGTGATGTGGTGGTGGTGGAAACCTGGCAACCGTGTTTTTCCAGGAGTTTTCAGCTAGCCATCTTAAGGGAAACCACTGTGTGTTTGATGCCTTGTCCACCTTGGCAGTGGTACATGCGCCGGGTCTGCCCTCCCCTTGGCATGGTCCTCTTAACATGTTTGGCAGTAGACGTACTTCCCTGAAAACTCTTTCAGTGTGTGTCCTGCGAGGCTGCTTTTTCTAGCTCAAGACAGGCCAGTGTGCTTAGATGTGACCTCACTTCGTCAGCGCCCTTCCGGGCTAATTCTGCATGACACAACAGCCAGCCCTGCTCTCTCAGCCCAGCCTCGATTTCTCCATGGAGGGATCTTCCTGGACATGGAAAGCCCCACAGATGACTCGCCTGAGCTATGGTGAGAACAAAAAGTCAGATGGATGCAAGTTCTGCTTCAAGAAAGAGAGCTTGGCGGTCAGAGTTACAGGCAGGTAACTGTAGGCATGGTATGGTGGGCACCATGCAAAGTCCTCCCCGGATCTTGAAATCTAAAAAATAAGAAGTCATGAGCACAAAACCTTGTTGTATGGTGTGACAGTGGTTGTCAAAAGGACCAGCAGCCTAATTATTCTGATTCTCTGCAGGCATTTCAGCAAAGGAGAGCTTTATTGAAGAACTTGAAGGAGGTTAATCAAGTAGGTCTGCAGAAGTTTATGAAAAAGATGGCATGAGTACTTGGAGCAGTGTGTTACGAGCTGACCGGAGGCAGGAGTGAGTTTGAAATGAGATGGGTCAGTTAGGCAGCAGGCAGGACAGTCACGGATGTCTGTGTTAGTAAATTGAAGTGCCTGAGAATAGTCCTGAGCGTTGGGATGCAGCTGCCTGTGCTTTCGTGCTCCTCACGCAGTTGCTGGTGCACCTTTGCCCATGCCAAGGGATGGTGTCCAGGCATGGTTCTGGAGCGAGGATTTCCCTGGAGCTGTTCCCCAGAGGCAGCTGGGTGCCATCACCCTGTTTTGGAGTTGGGGAGAGTTTAGTTTAGCGAGGACAGACACGGGCCATTCGGTGCCACGCAGTGCCCAACAACGTTCAATTTATCAGCATGGATGAAGCCCGTGGGCTCTGAAAGTGAAAACAACTGCCTTACATTAGACATGATCAAGAAGGCGGAGCTGGTGAAGGATGCAAAGAGAAGAGTGCATGGTCAAAGCTGTAAAGTATGGGAAAAGGTCTTTGCGGTAACGTTGAGGAGGAGTATCTGCAGGTCGGGGGTTCGTTGGCAGGAGCAGAGGAAAAGGCAACGTAGTGATGGTGGTCAAGTCGGTGAGCCTGGGCAGCAGCGCTGGGTTTAACGAATTGGGTGAGAATGGTTTTAGGGACGTTACACAGGATTTACACAACCGTGGCAGCCAATGTGAGCCAAGTGTCAGTCCCGGAAAATACAGAGAGAGCATGAGACTTCATGTCAATGAAAAAACCTGTGTTTTGTATTGGATTTTTACCTTTGTTTTCAATGTCCATTAAAGATGTACATTTAGCAACATAAACACAACTCTTTCAAAGCTGAATTTCTTATTATGATTCTGTAAATGCTGCAAGTTGATTAAGTCTTTGTAGTTATGTTTTGGCTCATAGCAATATCTTTATCAGCAGCATAATTCATACTGTAGCAGTTAGTATGACACTAGAGAGAAGTATCAGTTTATTTCTTAGAGCTAATTGGCTTCACTACATAGTTCAAAAATCATTGGCATCTAGTCAATCCCTACTCACAGAAAATGCACCACACTAATAAACTCAGATCTGATAATAGCTGTATTGCTATTAAATTTGAATGAATGCATATCTGACCTATATCATTATTTTAAAGCTGTGTATCACAATGTAAATACTAAAAACAACCAGATTCAGTAGGTCTGTTTTGTCTGTCAGGTACATGGCTGTTGCTCTCACAGGATTGTTTTGGAAATGCAAAATAAATTCCTTTAACCATATCTTTAGTCTCATGTATTTTAGCAAGGAAAGATGTGTAGTGTAAGCATTGTCACTCATTAATATGTTTTTGGGGAGGTTAAACGAAAGATAGGCTGGATATAACCCTGATAAAAAGGTGTAATTTTAAGGAGCAGGAGATTTACCTGGGATATAAAGAAGGAAAACATCAGGGTTTATTTTACATTTCAGTTTCAGGTTTAGAGAAGGCAAAGACATGGCATCAATCACACTAGTCTTGTTTCTTTTTCTTTTTTTTTTTTTTTCCCCCAGTTTTAAATAGTTGTGCTTTATTATGTGTTTGTTTAGTGCCTACAGTTATTAAGAGCTGCCTGGAGGATGGACAGTGATGGCAGTTTCACCCCCACCTTTCTAATCTGTCCTGGCCCTTCTGAGCAAATGTTAGCACAAGTGGCAGAAGTGGGGACAAGACAGTGATGGATGGGGCTTAGGGAAGCAGGATCAGTGGTGGGGTGGAAAAAGACCCAGGAAAGGAAAATATGTCTCTCTGAAATACTTCGTCAGCTGCAAGCAAGAGCCGCTGCCTCCAAAAAGCCTTGTTTGGGCTTCCTCAAGGAGGGTAGCAGTGGAGGGGCCTTATCTGCTGATGCTGAGAAGGAAACATGTGCAGTGCTGGGTGACCTGGCTTCTGACATTTAATTCAGGTTTTTCACTGATGCCAGTCTGCTTCGTCCTTCCCATTTTAGGACTGCAGAGAAAACTCTCAGCAGCAGCAGAGTGGAAGTTGCAATGCTTGAAAACTTACATTTTCAAAAACAGACATTTAAAAAATGCTAAATCCAGCAATAAAACTTCTGCCTTTTTTTTTATAGCAGTATGATGCTTGCAATGGGTTAAACTGCAGAAATGCCTCTGACCTCTTGGCTGTTCAACAGACCAGCGATGTACCCTACTTCACCTCTTTTAACCGTGGGGAAAAGAGTATGAATGGTGCCTATGGACCGATAAAAGTTTCTCTTCATAATGAGATACAGGCTGTGAGCAAGCGCTGCGTTATCTTTACAGCTGACTTTCACATTGTAAAGTTTTAGGCTAATTTTCATCACGAATAAAGTTCATGGATTATTTTGTCAGTGATGGCTAATGCGTGCCCATGTCCAGCCTCTCGTAAGCCCAAGACGATCTGCGTACCTTTTCAAAAGGCAGCTGCAGGCAAGTGGAAATGAGACCTGAGGCACTGCGAGGTTCACACCTTATTAAAATGTAGGCTGAATTCCTTACAGATACCCGCTCAGGTATCTTGTATAATCTTCTATCGGGATTGTATCTCCACTTCAGTTTGTATGTCATTACCTGTTTTGAATAGGACAAAGGCTTGCTGCTGCTGTCAGTCCTGTTTCAAGCTCAATATTCATCTGCTCCTTTGCGGATGCCATTTTTTATCAGGCGTCCAGAAGAGCATCCCCCTGCTGACCCGCCGTTTCCCAACGCATTGCTCTTTGGCTCGCGCGATTTCTGGGGAGACAAGCTCAGACCTGGATGCTTTTCCTCTCCGCAGCAGAGAAAAGGGACGTCTCTGGTGCCTGCTCTGAGGAGAAAGTTGATTCATGTGTAAATTACCAGTTGCCCTTTATTTGTTCAGTCCGTGGAGAGTACACACGCAGATAAAAGGCTCAGTGGGTCAGGGCTGAGTACGTGCCGGTTTCTCCCGTGGCCACGATGACAGGGTTAGGGTTGTTGTCAAAGATTATCAGACAGGCTTTGATGTCTTATCGTTATTTACTCACGGCGTAGCACATAAAAATAAAATTCGGCACACGGGAGGCTTTTGCAGCGTTTCAGCCAAGCACGCATCGCAGCTGCGTGGTGTCGTTACCATCAGCCTTCGGTATCAGGAGTTTTGCACATCTGTCTTCATACTGAAATGCTTTGCTTTAAATACCTGTTATACCTAGGGAGAGAATATGCTCCGTGCTTCTCCAGCCCTCTGCAGAAAAAAACCCAGGTATTATCTGAGCAAAATAACTTCTAAGATCTTATATAAAAAAGTGGCAGAGGGAGGGTTGCACTGGTTTTGGACTGAAAACCCTTTAGAGTTTGATTTCTCATGCTTGTGATTCCCAGTCACGGCATTGAACAGCTCTCAAATTCTTCCAACACCCCATGTTGTGTCTCATTTAATAACGTAGTTATAATATATTTGTCTACTTTACAACTGTATTTGTATTGGCATATAAAGTGTGCAGCAGCTGGAAGCTGTGTGGGGGTGGCAGAAAGTTATTTGATCTACAAAATCAGTTACCTGTCACTCAGTTGCCTTTCACGGAAACATAATAAAGAATCATTATGGGCCTATTAGCGGTGCTGATGTAAATGCATTTTATGTGCCATTTTCAGATCAACAGTTACCCACACAAAAGTAAAGTTGTTAAGTACAACCTTCTCTGTTTAAGAAGGCAAATCATAAATCAGGCAGGATATTAAGCTTATGAAATGTAAAGTCAAGACCCTGAGGGTTTCATCTATCAGGTCAGCTTCAGCTTAGGCATCAGGGGCTATCCTTCCCTTCAATAACCAGTAGACAAAGTCGTCTGTGCTAACATATTGCTTTCTGCTTTTGTAACAGTGTTATGAATGCTTCTTAAAAGGCTTTTGTGGGGGAACAAAAAAAAAAGCAAGCCTTTTAATATATTTAAAAAACATGAAATTGCATGGCTCAGACTGGATTAGGAGAGTGAGGGTATAACTTGTTGCACACGGGTTTTATATGTCCCATGAGAATTCTTTTCTTTTTCATTGTTACTAACGATATCACATTTTTGTGTATAATATTGATGCCATTGAAATCACTTCACTGCTT
The DNA here is from genome assembly GCA_013389945.1 of Fregata magnificens. Classification (NCBI taxonomy): domain Eukaryota; kingdom Metazoa; phylum Chordata; class Aves; order Suliformes; family Fregatidae; genus Fregata; species Fregata magnificens. The sequence continues at coordinate 27,895 of WAAD01038280.1, read as the reverse complement.
TCATTTGCCAGAGAGAACCTGTCTAAAAAAAAGAAGTTGTTAACGCTAATATTTTGAAATTCACCTCACATCCGTTGTTACTCTTTTAGTTATTTAAATTCCATTTTCAAAATTCCCACAGTTTCAGAATCTAAGTTTCCTCTTGATCTTATTGATGCAGTTTGAAGCAAGTGTCTTCAAAGCCACCAGTAAGTGCACTTTTTGTCTCTTTTTATGGATTAGTAAGGCCCACACTGGGGATAAGAAGAAAATTTGGAATATGGTAAAAAGCCAGTTCTTCACAGTTCTGTTTTACCTTGTGCGCGCTTCTCCAGTTCGTTTTATCGGTCCATCCCGGCACCTCTGGTCCCTGCCGTGGGGTTTGGTGATGAAACACAAGAAGGAACACCGTGCGTCCTAGCTTGCATTTGGCATCTGGGAAAGGAAAGGTTTGGTAACTTTGTCCACAAATTTAGTTGGTAATACCCAAAATGAGCCACCATGGGGAAATGGCAGGTTACATCCAGGTGGGAATTCAGGTGGGGCATTTGACACCGTGAGGTAGCAGCTAATGACAGCAGTTAAGGCTACAGCTTGAATAAGTCTTGATTTAATTGGATTGATAAAAGCTATGTTCTTAGCTGCACGCCTACCTAGCTGTATAGTATCCTTAGTTCTAGTGTGATGTAGCCTTATCAGTATAAAAACACATTTTCGGAAAGGTATGTTGGTAGCGCAGTCTCAAAAACACTCAGGAAAGTTAGTAGAGAGATGGGGTTTTTTCAGTAATATCAACCTGTTTGTACAGTAACAGAAGTGAAGTATTTGACAGTTCTATATGTATACAAATATGCTTCGTGTATGTAAGTATGGAGCATAGTACACAAATATACCATTTACTTAATACAAGCAACAACATTCTGTGGCAATTTTCCTAAGAATATATTTTATACATCTGTGAGGATATAGATACGGTATAATTGTATGACAAATAAAAATATTTGAAGGTAGTGAACAGATTTGTTTATACGCATAGTCATTTACTTACCAGGATAGCTGATCTCAAATGCAGAATTCTTATTTACGTTGTGCCATAAACATGCATTCATATACGTATAGAACTATACAGAACAACAGGGAGCAACGATCAGTGCTAAAAATAAATCTTTACTTCAGAGGACTTAGTCTATGGCATACGTGAGTGCTGTGTGTTAAATTACGGTACAGATTGAATGAATATTGCAGCGCAGTTATCTGGGTGTGTGGCTTTTTTGAATGGGATCCTACATTGCCTTTATCTTAAAGACAAAACCAAGTCACGTGTCTGACGTAAAGCTAAAAGCAGGCAGATTTTCGGATGGGCTTAACGTACGTTTGTGCATGAGAAGTGTATACACAGTTGCACGCCTGGTTTGTGTTCGCAGGCATTGTGATTTATGAGCACAGATAAGTAAATATGCTACAAATTATGTATGCACTTAAACTGCATGACATTTAAAAATTTGCATGCTATTTGCATGACATTTAAAATCTGATCCCACTGGAGCAGGCCTGGCTACCCGCTGGGGAGAGACAGGCAAGGGAGGTCATAGGGCTGAAATGACTTTCGGCAACTTTCCCCATTAAGTATGGAACCATTGCAAAGAGGAAAAATGGCTGCACGCAATTTTGTGCTTTCTGTTACCTATCATTAATTAATAGCAAACAACTCCTGTGCAGTTTGGGATCTGAGCCGAGTTATTACTTCTAAGCAGCCACATTTCTCATTCGTGCAACTTAATGGCACAGAGAAAGTTTTGTTGTTTAATATTATTTCGTGAAGGCACAAAAGCAACAACAAAACTAATGTAATGTCACAAAGTCAGTGTAACAGTAATTCTTATAGCTGTGCATCTCACTGTTTTCTGGATTACTTTGCAAATAATAAATCAAATTCCTCCTCAAGGTGACATGTCAGTAATTTCAAATTTGATTAGCTTTATATGAAGGATGTTGATACATTTCTACATGAACTAATCTTTGATAGCTCAGCAGACTGACAACCTTAACACTTATAATGCCCCTTTGTGACAGTGTGGCACACTGAAATAATGTTAAGCTACTTAAATCTATAAAACCGTGGGGATTTTGGTTGGGCTATGGCTCAGCAAGCTTGGCTTTGGCCTGTTCCTCCTAAGAGGATCTGGGACATGGAATAACTGTTCAAGAATTTTGCTGGTTTTATTTTTAATGTCATAAATGAAAACAGATGGGACTGAAGGGGAATGTCTACATCATCCAGTACCATGCCCCATAATTTCAGGCTTCCAGGTGAAGGAGATAAATCCCAAGGGATCCATAGGACATTTGATCCCCATGACTGTAGAGTCGTGAACCATGCCACATGTAAAGGAAGGCAAAAAGCAGTGGTTTTAAGCACTGCTACCTGATGTGGAGTATTTCTTTGCTGCGGGAGCTTTGTGAAAGTGCCAGCTTTTCATCATTTCATAGTTAAAACTTGTTACAAATTCACGGCTCAACATTCCTCTTAGCAAAAGTGTCAGAGAAGAACAGATTTATGTTGCCGCTTGTGTGATGATTTATCTTTATTTTCTTTGAGGAGGCTGCGGGGGGGTGGGGTGGGGAATGTGTGTGCTATATGGATTGCAAAGTTGACAATTTTATTAAATGAAACAATTTTCCAGTATTTACTTTTAAAGAGCGAAAAGCCAAATTCTTTGACTCTTGTTTTTATTCTGGCTTCAGATTTTTCACACTCGTACTCACACACTTTATCTACATTCAGTGAAAATTAGTCTTATATCAGCATACATATCATGAGCCCTTTAAAGAAAGCTCACCCTTACCTGCCTGTTACCTGAGAAGCCTGCCAAGTAGCCTGCTGTGCTTGATGACATCAGTTTAAATTTGGGGGAAGATATTTTGAAGGGGAGGAACATGTGAAACCCAAAACATCAGTAAAGCCCAGTGACTGTTACTCAACAAGCTCGTTTGTGTCTTGTGCACATTTGGCTTTCTCTAATGGGTTAGCTGCTTCGTTTCTAGCTTTAAAGAGTTAAATATATGGAATATAGCTATTTAAGCGAGAAATGTTTGTGTTAGTGTCCAGTTTGCATTCAAGACAAAGGGAATAGAAAAGTTCTTGTCCTGAAAATCTGACCAGAAATTGGAGGGTTTTTACCAAATGCCTGAGAGGCTGATGCACACCACGGCACGGTCTGTTAGGGCGTACGCATATATGCCGGTGGTAGGAGAGACAGCATTTTCCTTCCCTATAGTTTGTCATGAAATTAAAAGGGTACAGGTAGATGCATGGGTTAAGAGTCTCAGCTGGACTAAATCAAGGTGCTATAATATTATGCCAGTGCAGAGCCACTAAGAATGGGGATTTTGGCATTAGCAGTTTTTGTGCTGCACAGAGCAGAGGTGTGGCACCCTGTGGTGGTGAGCAAAACACACTCCTGTGAGTATGTGCAGCAACATCTGTCATTGCCAAGTCCAGGAGGTACGTTGTGATATGACACTAGTAAACAGAGCAACAAACAGTAGTTGGTAATATTTAAAAGATACCGGCCATAAAACACGGATAAGAGTGTGCAACGTGTGTTGCGTTATCTGAATGGTAACATGATGCACGAGCAGTATAGCTGTCGTAAATATGCTACCGAACGTGAATGTTTGTACAGGTGATTGCCTCTTTGGGCAGATTAATGCTTTTGTAATTTGCCTGGCTTGTTACATATTTTGTGTGTGTATTAGGTACCCGCTTTTGAAACTGAGCCTTTTATGACTTGGCTGGACTCAGCAGATTTTCTGTATTTGAAATTGATCAATTAAATTGTTGTTTGGGGGTAATTGATTCTGTTTGCTGCGGAATGGCCTGTGGCTATGTCGCCCTTCCTTTTTATCTCATTCAACAAATACTATCACGTTAGCACAGAAATGTATGTGCTAACAGCTGAAGCAAGGAAAAGAAACAGTGCATGGTTGTCGTTCCAAAATAAGTAACTCGTTGTATGTCATGGCGTCATACATCATACAAAGTACAAATTTAGATGCAGTGTTCTTTCCTATAGGATTATCATTAAAACTGGCATTTCTATGTGTATGATATCTTGTATGATTCTTCATACTGGTTTTTTCATTTGTTCATTTTCTTTTTTCACTGTTCTGTTAGCCAAACCTCGAAAAATAAGTAACTCAACTAAAGCCATGGCAGCAAACTTCAGGGATGAGTGTGATGTGACTACAGAATAATATTGCTTTTAGTGACCAGCCATTCTTAGCTCCAACAATGTATGAAGTGTTCAGAGTTTTAATTGATTAGCGTTACCCACTACTCTGCACAGTGACAGACCGGTTGAAGCTCGCACTAGAGCAAACAAGGACTAAGTACAAACGTTTTGTATTTTATAATTTTGTGCATCTACACAGGTTCTGTCCTTCAAGGGCAATTTATCCCCTGCAGCGAGTGCAGCTCTGCAGCTCCTTTCTTGCACCACTAGATTTGCAGAACCGTGGCCTGGCCCATCCCCAGACTGAGCCGACCTGTGATGTCCGTCAGGATTGGCGTGTTCAGCCCGTCACAGGTGTTACTCAGCTCCTCTACTAGCTTAGATACAGGTGCTTCAGGAATTTTTGGTGGACCACCTTAGGAAAAAGTTGCAAGAAACCCATTATTTTGGCTTGACATGAGGTTTATTTTGAACAGGTAGGAGACAAGAACAACAGTCTACTATGAAACAAAGGTTGCCTCACTTAAATGTCTACAGGGGGGATGCCAACTGTGTGCACAATATAATTAAGGGATTCATGATCTCTTCAAATTACTGCCGGACATCATCTCATGAAGGAATGAAATAATAGAAACACAAAGCTTTCAGTTGCCTTGTTGTGTACCTCATTCATCTATTCTTCCATAACAAATTATTATTTCTGTATTATCTGTCATTCTTTACTGCGATCACAACAGCATAATGCAACTACGCTCTCAGGTTGAAATAACAGTTACCATCAGGTAGGTTAAGGCGAAAATATGACTTGTAGCTTGGTAAATATGACTGACCATTAGAGAGGTAGCTTTGCTCTTCTGCTAGCAGGAAGTTAGGTGACCTGGAAACTTTGGATGTAAGAAACCACATGAGCGGTGCCTTTCCACTGGCAAAGATCAGAGAGCCAGCTCAACTGCGAGTGATTCAGTGGTAAAAGATCATTGCTTGCGGTGAGACTCCTGCCTGCAGATGCTCCAAAAAACCCTCCTTGGAGCTTGGGCACTCCGCAAAGGTTTTTTCCCTTAATAAGATTAATTCCCTATTGATGTTCTTTAAAATAGCCATTAGTTTTTGCTTTAAATACTATGGGTTTTTTTATCCCAACACTTCATTTCATTCACTACCCATGTAATGGCCAATAGACATTTCATAGCTTTGTACTACACGAGTTTCCCATATCCGAGCTGTGTTACATTCTCCCTTCATTTACTCATTGTACGGCATTATAAATGAAATTATTTCACGTTCTGCTGCAAAAGCCCGGTCTCTTTGGACCAGCCCTCTCCACTCCCAGCTAATAGCTGAGGGTCAATGGAGGAGCCTGGTGCAAAAACACACAAGTGATCCTCAAGGGCAGCACAAAACTCTACGCAATACAGGCAAAAGCTGTGCCAGAGCAGCACGGATAAGCACCGTCCCCATCAGTTTCGCCCCTGAGCCATTCTGGCATTTACTAAACTGAGTGTCCTTAACTTGTCCCTTCAGCATGTGTGCTTCAAATATTCTCTTAATGTTGTTTTCTGTGAGTAATTTGTTTTCTTTAATCACGGTAAGACGAAGGAGGGAAATTTTATCATGTGATGCTCTATTGCTGCAGGTCAGTTGCAGGGGTGGAAATTTCAGATCCAGAGTTTGGGCTCAGACACGTGGGCTGGTGAAGTGAGGTAGAGGAGCTGAGAGTATTACAGGAGTAGATTGTCACCTTCTCAGTGAACCACAGCTGAGGGAGAGCAAAGCACTGACCCAGTCGGTCAGTTTTGTCTTTCCTCGGAGAGGATGAGTCTTCCAGAAGGCTGCTCTCAGCTAGTTTGGAAAGTCACATCCCCCTGTGGTCCCCAAACTTTCTGCCTCTCCTCCCCTCCATGTCTGCCCTCCTGTCTGCTGTCCCTCATCTCTGCATCCCAATCTCTCTTTGCAGCCGGCTTCCTGCTTTTCCAGGTCTTTGCTTCACCTGCAAACCCACCTTCTTGGTGTTCCCGTGCCTCTTCGCTGTGATCTTTTTGCATGGTCAGTCTCCTCTCTTGGTCCACTCTTTCCTCTGCCCCCCCCGGACTAGTTCTCCTCTCCGTTTCCATTAGGCTGCTTTTTTTCCCTTCTCCCCTTGTTTTGCCTGCATTTGGAGCCCAGGACAGAGTGCTGCCTGCGCTTAGTTCCTGTGCCTGATGCCACAATCGCCTGCAGCGTCTGGGAGCAGCAGTTGCAAAAAAAAGTCTGGCTCAGCCCCGTCAGCCCTGGGCTGGAGCTTGCCCATTGCAAATAGCATCTTCAGAGGAGTCCTTGGCCAGTTCGACTGCCAAATTCTGGGGACTCTGTGCTGAGCATATGCAAATTAGACTTTTCAAAGGCTTGTGACTAGGCAAAAAGCTGTGTGGTTTTTCATGGGAACTGCAAAAGGACAACAGGGACCCTACCTTCCAAATTCCAAACTATTGCTGTGAAGAATAGAGATGCAGGAGCTGCTCAGCAAAATTCTTGTAAGGCTTTCTTTTCTTTTCTTTTTTTGTTTTGGTTTTTTTTTTCCCCCAACAGGGGCCAAACATGTTTTTCCTCAATCTTATTTCCTGAAGTGACTAAATCCTTTTAGTTGAAACATAAAAAAATAACAATAATCAGCCTGAGGCAGAGACAGAGCATGGGAATTTTCATCCCAAATACTTAGCTTGGCAAAATTTATAAGCAACTGAAAACAAGCCCTTGTAAAGGGAACTATTGAGATCCCCAACTACAGAGGACCTACTTGCGTTATACACAAAAGTCAAATAAGAATATCTCCGTGACCCATTTGGGATGCTAAATCCAATTAAAAAGTATCTGCTTTTCACGTTTCAGAAATCCACATTAAGTAATGGGTGTTCTAAGGAAGCATCTGGTTTAAGCACTTCTCAGGCCATACCAAACCTGTTGCATCTAGTTGATTTGCTAAGCATGCCTGTCACAGATTTATTTTATTAGTTTTGCTGGGTACTTTTTTACTCAACCTCTTTTGTTGTGAAACTTAATTTAAATACTTGCATGCACATTAGAAGTCCAGCCCAGTCAGCACTGTGCAAGTTCAGCGGCACGATGCCTTCAAGGTGCATCCTTAGTATCTCCTGGGCAGAAAATATGAAAATAATCACAGATGAGGCAGTTCTTCATTCAGACCAGTGGCAAAAACATCTCCCACCAGCACCCCTACGCTTAGGCCTATGGGACAAATCCTGATGCTTCCACCTATTGCCTAATCATGGTAGTGGATGGGATGCACTTCCACCACGGGGGCTGTGGATTTGGGTTCCCTACTTCTCTTCTTGCGAAAGAGCAGGAGCATCTGCTCCATGTGTGGTGTGGGGCAGGGTGTCCTCCACGCAAGGGCTCTGTGCAGGTTTCTGCAGCTGCAGAAGACACGATGCTGGTGAGCAGGCTTCACTGCTCCTCTCCCAGCTGCAGCTGCTGTCGTGGTCCGGCTTCACTGAAGGCTTTTTGGCACGGAAGCAAGTCCCATGGAAATGTACGGAAAAATACAGCTGTATTTTTGCCTTAGTGTGTGAGCTCTCTGCGGGGAGAAGAGGTAAATCTTCTCTCCCGGACCCGTTCCTCCCAGACCTTTCCTCCCCATCCTCCCATTGCAGACACCCAGATGCACAGACCTCAACGTGGGGCAAAGCTCCCTGAGCTGCCTGGCTGCTGGTTTCCCCAGCTGCACGAAGGAGAGATCCGCACGGGAGCAAACCCTGTATTTACAATGTCCTGTCCCCTTGGTTTGCACTCCTTCCTCGCTCGGAGGCAGTCCCGTAAGCTTTCGGTGCATCTGAATGCAGACCTTGAAAAGCAATACTGAAACACATGTAAATGTGGAATATTTGCACTGTAAAACTCTGTGGGGTTCCTGTGGAAAGTAACAATCGCGGCTACAGAAATACCAATGCAAAGCGTTCATGTCATTCTGGTGCTAGAGCTGAAAAACATGTCAAAACAGATGGGGATGTTGTTGACTGCAAGTTCTTTGCTTTTTAGTCAGTCATAGATTTTTCTCTTTTCACAACAGACTGGGAAAAAAAATGTTTTCTTAATTTAATACGGCAATATATTGTGGTTATAACATTTCATTTATCCCCAGACTAACGGGGAATGTGCTATATGTGTTCCAGCCACAGTGCAAGTTTTCCGCAAGTGCTTATATACGAGCTCCCCTCTAACTTCCCTCTACAGGAGACTGAGTTTTCATATTAACTCGTTGCAGGATCTTTTATGAGCAGTGACTGTCAAACTGTGCTTGTCTGTGCATTTGTGCATGCTGATATTGCTCTCATTTAGACTAACTTCAGCTCCCACCTCAATCTTGTTTTTCCCCATGCAGTTTTTTCCCTAATATATCAACAGTTTGTTTTAAACTTGTTTTGAAAAAACAACCTACGGTGGTTTAGACAAACCAAGCCAAATTGGAGCAATAAGTATTAAAAGATATGCACGGGGCACAAACAAAAGAATTCCCCAAATGTATTTAAGTGATTTACTTCCTGCTTTTTTAATATAATATTTGTGGGCCAACTGTGGCAATAGCTGATAATTTTAATGCAAGATGACATAATTCCAGTTCAGTGATTCTTCGGAGAGAAATTACCCCGACAACTTCTTTTCATTTTGTTCTAATTTTATGAAGAAAAAACTTGAGATTCTTGATGTAAGGAAAAGAAATAATTTGAATCACCAAGTTTTGAAACTCATTTAAATATTTCATCTCTCTGCCACTTCCAAATATACTTTCCTGGCAGGTTCTTGCGTTTCCATCTCCAGCTCCCGAGGTTTACCATCTCTCTAGCTGGGAGAGACTAAACTAAAGTTCTCTTCAGAACCCACTAAATGCTTGGCAAAAGATCTCTACCATGACATGAGGGATCTTGCTTGCTTTTTCTGGGAGCTCCACAGTCTGACTTAGCAGCACTGGTTCTGCTGGAAGACTCCACACGGAAAGATCAGTTGTTAGATCAGGGCTGTATCTTGAAATGAAAATTGCATTTGGAAATGCACCAAGGTCATTTAAGCTTCATTGTTTTCTGTCTTTGGGTGTTTGGGGGTTTTTTTCTCTCTGGCTGGTGGGGAAATCATAAGTTGTTTCTTCAACATTGAGATGACTGTGTCAGCTTGAAGATACCGCGTTGAACCTTGATGGGTTTTGGGTTTGGTTTTTTTTTTTTTTTGAAGGGTAATAGTGAATCAGTCCCTGTTTTGGAACAAATATAGTCTCCCACATGGAGCTTATTTAATTATTGCAATGGCTAAATGAAGCAGTTAAAAACTTTGCCGCTCTGCAATTGGATGATTAAAACTGGATTAGCAGAAAGACCCTGATTTTGGGGCTGCTTTCTGTCTGGTTGTGCTTTCCCTGTGCATGCAAGGCAGGACATGATCTGCAGTTCCTCCAGGAGAAACCCCTATCTGTCCCTCACCTTGCTGGTTCCTGGGTCCCACTGAGCCTTCTCCAGCCACAGCTCAGCAGTGGGGCCCCACCGGTCACACGTGCAAACCCACAGTGAGCATTCCCTGCTTGTAAGGGTTTGTTTGGTTGGGGGGTTTTTTTGCCTTATCATGAACTTAATATTTCCCTTCACGTTCATCCCAGACTTTCGAGTTCTCCCTCCTGCTGGTGGCAGACCCACCTCCCACGCTCACGCTCGTGTGTCTGACTCCCGTAGACAGGGATGTCAGGCGGGGCGTTGGCGGAGGTCAACGCGTCCCAACGCGCAACGTCTTGTCTGCGTTACGGCTGCCTTCGCTCTGCCTGCGCCTGGCTTGGCTGCTGCGATGCCAGTCTTCACCGCCTCCCCCACCTGATGCCTGTCTCGAACTCATCACCGCGTGCCTGGCTTGCCGCCCTTGCATCCCAAACATCACCCGTGGCTGATTTTTGGCGGTGTTGTTCGGAAGAAGTCAGAAGCAAGGCAGGTGCACAGGGAAACGTGTCGAGCACTTCCAGACAAAGCTGCCGTTTGCTGCAGCAAGGAGGAGGGTTAAGCGGGGAGTGAAATGCAGCTTTATGGTCATTAATCTCAAATTCTCCCTCTAATGACATCTCTGAGGTTAAGTCACAGGAAGTGTGATATTATTCAGCTTAGTTAAATTTAGTGTAATTCACACCTGCAAAGCCTTTGCAAATTAGTGTTTAGTCTTAAATTGCTGGTTTCCATGATATGGGAGCTTCAGAGTATCCTGCATTAAGCCTCGATGTGTTATGAATTAGGGTGCAGAAGCCTGAAATCCATGCGACGCGCCAAAAAACCTCAAGTTTCTGAGTAGTTCTGAGGCAAATATGCAATTAATTTAGTTTGCGACACTAAGCAGCTGGGATGGCACCCTTACAAAGAATTATTTCCCCCTTTATTTGCTCTCCAGCGTAGATGCTGGGAACGGCCACTGGAGACGGGCTCTTTTGCAAAGCCATGTTTATGAGCCACGGCATTTGCCCAACGCAGCTGATCCTTGCCGCACACTTCACCTCATTGGGCTGTAATAGGTGCAGACCTGTATTGATTACTGTGACTTGCAGGAGAGAAAAATCTTTGCGCTTCAGATTGGGTATAAATTATAAATAGCGTCTCCAAAGGCTGTGAGTTACAGAAATGGCATTCTTCTGAGACAGCCGCATGTAAAGCTGTTGTTGTAGAGGTTATTAACTTTATGATTGCAGCACAGGTGTACTTGACCCACAACAATGATCATTGTCCATAAAATCCCGCAGTCGGGGTTCAATCACCTGCCTTCTTCAAGAATGTTCATTAGCAACGGCCAGCAAAGGTCACGCTAATAAAAGAAGGTTAACGCTCGCTATATCAGTGTAAATTCACTGGTGAAACAGCACTGTCCTCTTGCCATCTTTCCCGCTAATGCAGCTATGCAGACTCCTGTAAGTGGGTCATATAGGTCTTAGGTGTACAGGGTGTATATGTGTGTGTGTAAATATGTATTTGTGTACATACATACACAGCAGCTGCTGAAACGCAAATGCGAAAAATGTGTCTGGTGTGGGTTAGCCGTAAATGACTTACTGCAAGGGCACAAGGGTTGTTCACACCTCAGATTCGCAAATTTTTTTGAATTTTTTTCCAGCAAATTTTTTATACTTACTTGACCTGTTAAAATTTTATCAAAATGAACAGAGTCTGTCAATGACTCCCAAAACTTGAATTTTTAATTCCATTTGTTACTTGGTGCTTGTATTCTGGTGGCCCAGCTCCATCTTCCATGGCGTTTTGCAAACTCAGATGTGTTTCATTTCCATTACATCACTAAAAAACGTACTGAATTTCCCATGAAACCATCATTCTCACCTGGAAGACCAACTCCTCATTTCTGTTATTGTTCAGGGTAGGGCTGCTGCATTTTCACGGATGCGTCCTCTTTTTCTGCCCTCACCACCACACCTGGGTAGTTGGTGCAGCCTGTGTCCAGCTTTTTTAAATACCTGCCAAAGCCAGATCTGGGACTTTCTTTTCCTGTTAAGAAAGAATAAAATGTGGAGAAGGAAGATGTGTTTGGTGGGCTACTGCCAGCAACTGGAAGACGAAAGCGTTGGTGAGGAGAGGCTGGATGGAAACCATAGCGGTGAGGTGGAGGAGGTCTTGGTGAAACAGGGTTGAAGAAAAGTCAGGAAAAGGCAGAAACTTGGTGGGCCATGAGGACAGGAGAGCTGGGGTCGGTGGGTGGATGGGATGCAACAGGATCAGGGCCAGGTGGTGGGCAAGAGTTCAAGAAGAGCTGCAAGGTGGGCAAGTTGTGGGGGAGGAATTCAAAAGTGGATGTCCTGGAGAAGTCGGTGTCCTGGAGAAGTGGATGTCCTGGAGAAACAGACGTTCCAGATGGAAGAAAAACAGGCAAGGAGTGGGAAGAGATTTGGGGTAAATGAAGCCTCGGGAAGGAGTGAAGAGGGCGTTCCTTCCCCTGAGGCTTGCGCACCTACTCAGCGTTATGGGGTGGGGGGGCCTCTCTATCTGCCTGAGACCCGTGAAACTATTTGCCCTGTCAAGCCCGAGGTGTTTCTGAGCATGTACAGAAGCGATGCTGTAATAAGGCGTAAGCTTTAAGGTCAGGAGTTGAGGTGTCTGTGGAGCTTAGACACCTCGGGGGGTGGTGAGCAGCTGAATCGGGATTTTCAGCATCACTTGGGTTTAGGCTGTTCAGTTTCACCTCTCTTGGTGTAAGGGGGTGAGTCCTTTTCGGCAGCTGGTGGCACCCGGAGCAGGTGTCCAGCGGGAGCGGGAAGGCGGGTGGACGGCCCCGTCTCAGCCCTCCCTTTGCTCGCCCCATTTACACCATACCGCAGCAGCAACAGCCGTCAGGAGGGGAGGACCAGGTGCAGGTGAGTTTTGCTCAGGTTTCCCCCAGGAGCAAAGCCAGCGTTGCAGAGGCCATACCTGGCTGCTTGGCTTTTTTTCCTCTTAGCCATCACAAAACTAGCCTCTGAAGGAAAATCAGGGGGAACCACCCTTCCAGGGATGCTGTGAACCAGAGGACCAGGCGGAAGGTGCCAATGGCGCGTTGGAGGGGTTGTGTTGGGCTGGGCTGGGTTGGGTTGGGTCAGGCTGAGGCCAGCCAAAGGCAATAGTCATGAGATAAAACAGACAGGTTAGTGAATACCATTCCTGTACCTGTGAAAATACTCTGGGCTTGTGTTGACTGTAATCCTTTGCCTACACAGATGCAACAGGACACTATAATCCTAGCAGAAATTTCGGAGGGGGGAAATCCCTTTGAAATGTTCCTTATGCAGAAAATTATAAATATTTTCCGTTGGGGGAGTTAATTTATTCACTTGAGGCTTACGATGTACAAATTCAGATTGTTGTCAGCAAAATCATAAAAACACTGGGCATTTGCTGCGGTGCTTCATGCCCCATGAGCGTTCGCCTTGCGGTTTGTTCCTTAGACATGGGCTGCACCTGGATTTTCTTTACTTCCACGACTGTCTGTGTCGGTGTCCACGCCGGTCTCCAAGCTCCGCTCCTGGTGTGAAAGGGGAGAAAATTATATTCACCTGCTTTACTTTAAAATGGCTTTATTGCAATTGCAAATCTGTGCTTATCCCGCTAGTGATTAAGGGCCTTTTTCTATCTTTATTAGATGGGGTGTCTCTACCATCACGCAAGGTGGGATTTTAAAGCGTTGATGCCCTTCCTAGCTGCTCTGGGTGCAGGCGCTGCCGTTCCCATGGCATTGCCTTGGCTGCTGTGTTTTTGGGAAGCACCAAAGCCCGGTCAGTTCGTGCTCGCGCTGCTGGTACAGCTGTTCCTTGGGTGATTTACGTAACTTCATTTGCTTGGTGGGTTTTACAAATCTGTGATGTTCTTCACTGAAGGAGGCTGACATCAGCGTTTTCTGAACTATTTCCGATCATTAATTCTCCATCCAGATGTTTGATGGCACAATTACTATCTAGGAACAAACAATCATAAAACACCATCACAGAGAGTAGCCATTTTCTAAGCGCCCGGTCCTTTCACGCACCCAGTCCTGCCGTCATTGGTGAAACTGCTTGCGTAAGCAGCACTATCCCAAGTTAGCAGAGCTTGCCAGCGAGGGCTACACTTCAGGTCTCTGCCCTATAAACACTGAAAAGCTGTGGGATTTTGGAATAAATTCACATTTTAAAATCCACCCTTCAGTATTTCAAATTAAATTAACTTGCAGGTATTGCTGCGGTACCTTTTAGATGTGTTTAAATACATTTTTTTAAATGCCATACGCTTGTTAACGTCAGCAGCATTGCCCAGTGAGCAGAGCTCCAGCCTTGGGCTCAGCAGAGCTCGGGTCCGCTCCTGGTGCTGCCACTGGTCTCAGCTGAGCCTCCTGGTCTGCAAAAGGACGGTGATGATGACTTCTCCCTTAGAAAACTCTGTTAGACGCGCCCTTGCAAAGCAGTGGGGCGAAAGAGATGTAACTGACTGCTTGTATGATGCTGTAGCGTGTTAAGATCTGTCATGTAAATTAGCGTTTTTCAGGTTTATAACCTGTGGAAGCTTTGAAGCTTAAATACTTGCTTTTCAGCGGTCTCGCCCAAGAAGCCACATGGATGTATGTTCTCTCAGGAAGTGTCGGGTTTTGAGCAGGTGAAAACTTCCTTTATTTAAAAGATATTTTTCCTTTCTCCTGGTGGATAAAACAATGTTTTTCAAATGCTAAATACTTTATTTGTGCTCTTGGGTGCAATTTTGTAAAGATTTTTTTTCTAATTCACGGTAGGAAAAAATGCATCTGTATTTAAAAACTTTAGTTCACTCACCAATGTATATTATTCAAATGCTTCAGAGCTACTATGATATACCCTGCAAATACAATTAACTTTACATGTTGCCTAAATAAAGCCAATAAAGTCACAGACTATTAAAAGACAGGGCTGGATAGAAAGAAACTCAAGGAGTTACCTAGTTTGTCCACATTTCCCAGGACAAGGTCAGCTATACTCATAATATTCCCAAGAGATGGTTGTCTAACCTATTCTTAACTTCCAGTGATGAGAACCTGCACTTTCCATAGGTATGTCCTTACCCCAAAAACATCTTCATAAGATGTGACCTGAATATCCCATCTCGCATTTGACAGGTGAAGAATTTTTGTATTTGTCTTTACATACAGGTAAAGGTGTGGTTATAGATAGGAATAGATAGATAGATGGGTAGATAGATGGGTAGATAGATAGATAGATAGAGATATATAGATATAAATATTATAGTGAAAGTAGTGAAAAATGACAGCTGTGTTAGCCTCCTGTCTCCTTCCTGCTTTGCAAACCTTGCCTGCACTGAGCTTTTGCATGAATCTTTGCATCTGTCGCTCACGGGGCAAGAGGAATTTATTAAATATTTTGTTACCTTTTTAAACCCCTTGCTTCATGTGAGTAGTTTGTGTGTTGTAAACGAGGGGTGGAAAAAAGCTGATTGCAAGTATGGGAGTTCAGAGCTAATCTTTGTTCTGGGTTGGCGGGATGCTTGTTGCTCTGTTTCCATCATCCCCCTCAAGATATTAGAGATAACAAATGTCCAACAAAAATAAACACTGGTCCGTGTCACAGGAGATAATAGCCAAGTATAAAATGTCTTCAGTATGTGTAGTCTATTCTCTAGCATTGCCGCAAAGGTTCCCACAATTTTCTGTGGATGAATATTGCATCTAAACCAGCTTACTGTGGGTCTAAGCCCCCTTTATAAGCTCTGTTTCATTTCTTCAGATTTCTCTGGTTCTTCCCTCTTGGCTCCTCCAAAGAATTCATTTCCCTGCGCAGTTGCTTTTAGATTATTATCATGCCCATGACTCCACAAACTATTACTTCTTAGCCAAACTAAACACAGCAAGGTTTGGGGTTTGGTTGGTTTGCTTTTTTGTTTTTTTAATGTCGCCTCAGAAATCACTTCTTCCATGTCATTAATTGGTGTATGGCTTGTCTCTTAGTTTCGCCTAAGCTTTTAAGCTTTCTTTACCATTGCGACGTCTAGAAGCGCATACGCAGAAGCTTCTAAGGTCATTGGTTCTCAGAGCTCTTGAGCTCTTCCCGATTTTTCCTGAAGCTCTCATCCTCCGTGTCAGAAGTGTTTAGTGATTTTAAGCAAGGTATATTTTTTTAATCTCCTTTTTCCTTAGCTTTACTGATGAAGCTCTGAGAGCTGCTTCTGTTTTGGGGTTTGAGACCTGGAGGTTTACGTCAGCAGAGCAAAATAGTCGCAACAGACACAATGATTTCTTCCTGTGCAGATCCATAGGATCCAGGAGTCGTAAATGGAGAAACCTTATGAATTAAAAATCGTTCTGTCATTCTTGATAACATCTGATGCACTCAAAGGTAAAAAAAAAAAAAAAAGTTAAATTCCTCTTTAGAAGTAACTGTGTGATACAGAAGTCATTTAACAGCATCCAGAAAGGTGGATGCAGCAGAGGCAGGAAGTATCTTTTTCTCACCTATAAATGCAGATTTGAACATATCATTATGCTACTCCAGAGTTACAGGGTTACATACCTAAGAATTAAAGTCTTATATGAAGACTTTAATGTGTGTGTGTGTGTGTAGATAATGTGAGAAAGAAAGAAATGACCCTTGATTGATAACTTTTGGGGGGAAAAGTCCTTTCTGAAAGGCTTATCGCACTCACGTTCCCAGGTCAGAAGGGGTTGGCTTATTTGCTCATTTATTTGTAAATGAAGAATTAATTGTGTTGCTTCTCAGAGTTATGGAAGTAATGATAAAACTTGTTTAGTAAGCTTTAAAGTGCTTCTGTTCGTGCAAATGCCTCCCAAAAGGCTGCATTTCACCCTTTGAACCACTCAAGTCAAGTTTTGATGAAGCTTAGGGCCTTTTATATAGCTTTTATATGCCGCGTAAATCACAAATGTTAAAGCAACCGCTGCCGGTGTTCGGGGACAAGATTGCAAAGCTAATCTCCTGCCCAAAACTGGCATTAATGTTTTGCAGCGTGGCAGGATCTTGGAGTGGGCCGCGACCACGGGGATAGAGCTCGCTCCCGCTGAAATCAGCTGCAAACTCTCCGCTGAGCAAGGC
Source organism: Fregata magnificens (assembly GCA_013389945.1). Taxonomy (NCBI): domain Eukaryota; kingdom Metazoa; phylum Chordata; class Aves; order Suliformes; family Fregatidae; genus Fregata; species Fregata magnificens. The sequence continues at coordinate 11,122 of WAAD01038280.1, read as the reverse complement.
GGTTGGTGAAGAGCAGCAACGCTCTCCATCCCAGTGGGGAGTAAACCCCGAGGCGTGGAGCACCCTTAATTCATTTTGAAGCCCGCGCTATTTAGAGACGAGCCGCCGCGTAGAGAAGCAGACCCGAGGTCAGCCCTGTGGCTAATATCTGTGGAGAAACTTTTCAACCTGGAAACTTTTCTCTGCAGAAGTATTCCAGCACGGAGGGGCGTATGGAGATCTCGCTCGGCTCCTGTGCAGCATGGGAAACCTTTGTCCCACACATCTTGTAAACGCGGCGGGGGGCCACCATTGTGCCGCGCATCTTCTGAGCACCACGGGAGGAAGCTTTTGTCCGGCGCAGTGGGCAGGCGCCGTAGGAGGGCACCTTTGTCCCGCACAGCCGGTAATCGCTCTGCAAGAGTGAATTATGGGGATTGCAGAGCTCCCTCCCTCCGCAGGCACTGTGGTTTCAGACGGAGGAGTTCGTCGGCCTCGCTGGGTGAAGAGCTGCTTTTCCTGAGTGGAAATGGAAAGGGGAGGCGGCGAAAACGCGTACGCACACGGGCGTGCAGGTGGCCGCTGGGATCGTTCGCCCGGTCGTGTTGCACGGCCGCCCCTGCAGGCACCAATCCCAGTTTCATTTTTTGCTTTTCCCCTTCCTTATTTTTCCTACCCATTTAGGCTGCCCTTTTTTTTTTATGTTTATTTCTCTGTCCCTTCTTATGTTTGCTTTATCTCCTATTCAATATATCATCTGCTAATTAATCTAATTAACTAATAAGTGCTCTCATTACTCTTTCAGATCACTAATAACCACGTTTAAAAGACTTGAGCCCTAATACCAGTCCCTCCGGGACTTCATAGATATATTTTCAACCCCGTATCGTTACTTATTATTTGTCTTCTCAAATGCTCTAGCCGCTTCCCAAGAAGCGCACCACCGCCCATTTCCAAGCCCATCTGAGATACCATACGTTGTCTCATAGATGCAGAGTTATGCCTTTCTTCAGCTGAAATGTAGTGAACCTGATGAACCGCAATGCTGTTCCAGACTTGCGGGGGTAATTGCGGAGAGCAGAGTCCCAAACTGCGACCCAGCGAGGAACGAGGGTGAGATGAGTTGAGGTGAGATGCTGAGCCTGGACCCAGCCTGCAGAGATGCCATGTGCACTGTGGGTGCTGGTGGACGTGCTGCTCGCGGCTAGAGCCGGCACGGGCACGGCGCCGCGTGGTTGGGAGCTGCGTTATCATAAATCTCAGGTATTGTGAGGTCTCCTCGGCCGGAGTAAAGCGACTCATTTGCAAACAGGAGGTAGGGGTGACTGCGGCCCGTTAGAGCGGTGAAGGTCATAATCCATTGTAAGTGATTCCTCGGGTTCCCACCGCCCCCGAGTTGGCAGATTGACCTATGCGGAAAGACACGGCAATGGATAAATCTCTCTCCTGCTGATTTTTGTGATTCAATGAAGTGGTCAAGTTTGGTTTTTATCTGGTCTTGTCAAATCTGAGCCTGTTCTGTTCTGAGGCTCCCGTTGCCCTACAGGCGCTTGCAATCTTTTTTAATGTTGATCTCTTACTTTACTAGTATTCAAAGGTAAATTTTACTCGCGGCAGTTTCATTTAAACCTCCTTTTCTCAAATTGGCATTGTTTTTCTTCCCGCCCCCCGCCCCCAGTCCTCTGGTGCCTACCTGATTGTGCATGAACTCTCAGAAATAATTGCTGGTAGTTCAGCAAGTTCATTAACTGATTCCCTGAAGACCCTCAGATGCGTGTCATCCAGACCTGATGATTTGTATATTAAATTTTTGCAAGTATTCCCTTACCTTATTTTTTTTGTATCAACAACTGTATTGGCAAGTCTTCATTATTTCTCGTTGTCAATATCTTTTTGTGGTGGTGGGTAAATTGATTCTGAAACTTGTTTGCCGTTTTACAGTCATTACTCGTTTCACCTCACGCGTTATTGGATCCACCTTCTCTTTGGAGCTCCGTTCCGATGATGTTCTCTATGTGCTAAAATATACACCCAGTTCTCCCTACCTCTTTCCGTGCTAGCAACCGGGAGGTCGCTCTGCTTTGATGGCATTTCTCTCATTTCTCTTTGTGAGGCTGGGAGCAGGGGGGATTGATTTTTTTTTTTTTTTCCTTCTGCGCCTGTAGCCGTAGCGTATTTTAGGATGTTCTAGCTGTCTCCCACACTTAACGGTTTTTATATGTCTCTTTATTGCAACATGCTCCTAAGATTTCTCAAAGAATTAATGTCTGAAATCACTACGCGTTGTGCGACAACCCATCGCTTAACACGGGATATTGAGTCATGCAGTTTACCATCACGGCCGTTGAAATTAGCGAGCGCTGAGGGTACATATACCTTAGAGGACCTTGGCTTTAGTATAACTGCTTCTTATTATCCGACTCTCACAAACGATTCTTTCTATCAAAAAATAGGTGGCTGCTCATGGACTTAATTTAGATTTGTCTACTCCTAAATACACGATCGAGATTGCAGTCGTCGATGATATTTTTCCTCTGGCGAAAATCTTATGGCCAAGTCTGTCATCACCCTTAGGACGTAGCTCCTCTCGCTTCTGTCTAATTTTTCTGGGCCTCTGGTACATAAATCATAAATGCACAGTCTGTGCAGTGTTAAATTTTTAGGGCTCTCCCTTTAGTAGTAGTTGAATGTGAATACCTAAGGACAAAATCTGACCTTTAAATGACTATAAAGGGCCAAGGCAGATACTTGGCAAGCTTTTCTTATTGCAATATTAATCAAGCAAAGAATCATCATAATCCCGGAAACTAAATAGCCGTTGTAGTGATCTTATCACCAGGGAAATTGTTCGTCTGTCAGTAAGATTGTTACTAGGAAAGGGAAAATAGGGAGTGTTAAAATTGCTTTAGACCGCTGAATCGTTGAGTCCCTCTAGACTCAAAGCTTGAATTGTTTTTTGAGAGGGGTGGGTTGAGAGGGATTGCTACAGGGAAGCCGTAGGTTAATCAGTTTCAGTAACACCAGTGAATGTAAGCCTGATCTCTCTTGAGGACGTGAGGAGAGTGCATGGGAGAAGGCAGGATGGAGAAAGGGACGGGGAGGCTTCGTCAGAAACTTATTGTTTTGTCATTTTTTTGTTTCTGGACAGCCCTTTCACAGAGGAGTAAGGTTCATGATAAAAAGAAAAAAAAAGACCGGGGGGGGAAAAAACAGCATAATGTTCACTGTCTATATTTTCATCTAATTTAATCCAGTGGATATTAATGAGAATGAATACGACCGAGACAGAAGGAGACGGATGCAGCCTGGTGGGATTGACAGAGACGTGTTTATATGGGAAGCGTCCTCGCAGGGCAGAAAGCCACATGGGAGGATGTTCTGCCTCTTGGGGCTGAAGGTGGTGTCACCACGTGCTGTGACACAGGTGTGTGAGGAGACCTACCTGTGCAGGAGCGTCCTCGGGGTGTGCTAGGACAGCCTGTCCCTCCGTAAAACCAGCTTCGGTAGATGTCTTTGCTGGTGTCATTGCGTGGTGGCAGCGGGCGATCGTAGCGTACCCAACCGTGCCGTGGCCAGAGGGACGGGTCTGCTAGGCTGCGGGTTGTGCTGGAAGGGGAGCGTTATCCTTCTGCTGTGGTGGGACACCTCTGTGTACAGGTTGACCCCGAGGTGGGGAACAAGCGTTGGCGAGCGTGGGTATGGGGTGGGTCTCTGTAGGGAATGGGGTAGGCGGTCTGCGTTGAAGGCCAGCTGCCATACGTGACGGGCTGCCTCCCAGCAAAGAGGGTTTGCACAAGGATGGGTGAATTTGGAGGTGGCACGCGTTTGTATAAAAGGTGCCTCTGGGAAATTTGTGTAAGGTGTCATGAATCGTCTCCGTACAACGAACGCGGGGCGGTGGGGGGGGGAGGAAATGTGTGTGCGCGCGTGACGTGGATCCTCTTTGTACAAAACCGTCTCTTTGTGTGGGAA
>WAAD01038278.1:50219-64308 GCA_013389945.1 Fregata magnificens | reverse complement strand
TCCTCCTTTCTCCAGATTTCCTCTCTCACCTCTGGGGGCTGGGATGCCTGCGGGCCAGCCTTAGCAGTAAAGACTGAAGCAAAGAAGGCATTCAGTAACTCTGCCTTCTCTGCATCCTGCATCACCAGGGCCCCCGCCTCATTCAGCAGCGGGCCCACAGTTTCCCCAGTCTTCCTTTTAGTACTGATGTATTTGAAGAAGCCCTTCTTGTTATCCTGGACATCCCTTGCCAGATTTAGTTCCAAGTGGGCCTGGCTCTTTTGCCTGACTTCTTCCTCATAGGGATGCACTGATCTTGAGCTTGGATGAAGTGGTACTTGATTTGCAGAAGGTGACATTTTATTAGCTATAATTTATTGTTGTTATTGTCCACCCAAAATTAAGGCACAATTTAAATGACAGATATTACTTACTTGTGCTGGTGGAGATTGCAAGGGATTGTTCTCAAGCAGTAATACTTGTAACTGCACCATCTTTCTAAAACAAATTGGAATCACGAGCACTTTATTGCAGGAAAAGTCAAACTTTACCAAGGGAAGCTGTACTAGTTCTAAAAGTAACAAAAAAGAGAGACAGTGTTATATCTGTATTTATTTTTGCCATAAAATAGTAAAATATTTCTGAATAAACATTCTTTTGCATTCAGGAAAAATACAAACTCAGGCAGGAATATGATCAACATTTACTCCATTCTATACTGGAAAATGAAAAGAGTGTTACTGTTATATAAGTGACAATAAATTTTAAAATAAATACTTCGAAATATTTTTTTTTCCTGAAACTCAGCTGACAGTTCCCATACTGCATTTACAGGCAAGTACCTGTGCAACTTAAAAGATGCCTAGAATCATACAGATAATTCATTAAAAACCTCATGTATTGTTATTTAGTGAGTACCACTGAATGTTATGTTCTGTGAACTCAAATAAAATAAATCTGAACACAAAGTAATTACTACTTTTTAACCATATTTACTTACAGGATAAAAAATACTTTCAAAATGCTAATAAAAAGAACTACCATAAAGGTATTAGGATTGTTTGTTTGTTTTTACCTTGGGGTAAAACTTCGAGGTAATTTCTTCTGACATTCAGTTCTTTTAAAGATTTCAGCTGGCCTATCTGCTGTGGCAAAGCTGTGATTTCATTACAGCTGACATCCTACAGCAAAATAGTAATAATAGAAATAATGAACTTTTGGCTCCTAAATGTTAAATAATATAGATGTGAAATTGTAGCTAATTTGCTATTACATTGTAACATTTTATTAACCTGAAAACATGCAACCATCTATGTCCTGTCTTCACAATGCAAAACTAGACATATGAGAAAACGTTTACACACTACTTAAAACCCAGAGCCAATTCTTATTTGGAGAACAAATTAATTTTGAGAGTTAATTAAATTTCTATAGAAACATTCAAAACCATTTGCTTAAGATGTTCCAACTTTTTGTTCTTAACTTTTATTCATATGAAGAACGCAGTACTATGATCATATAACCAAAAATGTTTGGATGAAATGTAAAACTGCTAGTGTGTGGATCTGATTTTTTAAAAAAGGTTCTTGTTTGTCTGGAGGGAATATTTAAGCAAACTTAAAAAAAAAAGAGAGAGAAAACAACAGCATTCTGTAATGATGCTCAGGAAAGGCATATATCATCACATCACATAGTAGGCCATAATAAAATAGGACAGGTCTTGTTTAGTATTATACAGATATAGTTGTAAAAGGTACTTCTTAACTGCCTAGACAGGTTCTAAGTAGGTCTGATTTTGATGACTAAATACAACTGGTTTAATAATCTGGATGAATTGGAACCCATCCTCATTTTAGCGTTCCTAAAGGAGTAACTGCTGTGAAGTTGAGTTGAAAGTATAGGGTATGGCTATACTGAGCATAATTTCAAGCAACAACTTTATATACAGTAGTATTACTGTAACAAATATTATACTTTAACACTATCACTATCAAGAAACTGCTATGAATGTGTACCAAAGATCAACTTCTTGGATTAAGTTAGCCTAAAAAGAGATAGTTTTCAGATACTAGCTATTATTTTAACTACCTAACCGCCCATACTCAATGTGAAATCAAAAGGACATTGAAACCTCCACTTATATCCCAGGCAACCTGTAAACTTGAGTAATGTCCCGATTACGCTTCCATTTCTGCATTAAAAAAAGGAAACAGTATTTCATAATATGAAACGTAAGTGAGGTAATGCCAAATTTTCCTGAGTAGCCAACAGAATACTTTTAGGATGTTCACTCCTACCCTCTTGATCATTTCAAATGGATTTATACAGTATGTGGGAGCTCTTAGACTACAAAATTTCTAAAAGTCTGTCAGATTTCCAAGTCATCTCTTTGAAGATAGTTGCTTTGATACCAGTCAAAAGCGTTACATTAACTCTCTATCTTCAAGCCTAAAAACTAGTTAACAAAAAATGATACTAAAAGCAAAATGTGATCTGGCAATGCTGCTCGCTATATCAGACAAGTTTCTTCTTGTAACAGAATCTCACTGCTGCCAAAGCATCCTTCCCTTGTCAAAACACAGTCAGGAAATTATTTTAGCTTTTACACAAGGAAATTAAAAATCCCAGTTAATCAGTGCATCTTTTGCCCAAGTTGCCACAAAGTATGGTTAATTGCACTGTTCCCAGATCATTTGTTTTTAAAGCTTTACTGTCCTATTTTTAATTTACAGACTTTAAACAACTTCATAATTAGATACTCAATTTTTAGAGCACGGAATTTAAATTTAGAGTCACCTTGTGGCAGAGAAACTCTAGACCAAGTGTACTTATGCACATACATCAGAACAAGTCAGGGAAAGAGACAGAGAATTTTAAAGGAAGTGTGTGGGGGTGGGGCGGGGGGGAAGCCTGCCAGTGCGTAGCCTCGAAAACAAAGTCCACTTATAACCTTTCAAAACATCCTCAATAAGACTGATCTGTTGTGACAGCACGTCAGCATTTACAAGATCTCTAGACACAGTAGCATCCTTTATCCTACTAAACACTGCAATCCAACATTTTTTTTTTATTACTTCGTTTGAATAGCCGTGGAAAACAAAGACCTATAACATTATTTCTAGTTATGGTCTTTATTATTAGAATTCATGAGTGTGTATGTGACAGAGATAGTGCTTATCTTTCCCATTACTTTGGCAGTAATGGAAGCAATACTATCAAAGTCAAATGCCTCTCGTTTTCAGGCTAATAATTTTTTAAAGGAACTAGATAACCAGCAGTTTGGAACTTCGCTTCATGGACACCTGCAGACAACTGAAGTGAAGTCCAAGCACCTACTCAAGTTCCAGGGGCTAGTGTTTGCTGAAGGTCAGACTTCTTGCATTAATTCTATTTCGTCCTGCCATGACAACACAGACACAATTTCTCAAGATTAGAGAAATGTAAGGCATATTTAAATTTAACATTGGTTTCTGTGCCATGAAGCTCAATGGTGTGAAAACAAATAAAAACCATCAACGTTTTTCTTTTGTTTTTGGTAAAGCTTAAACAGTCTTAAACCAATAAAATTCAGGATAATATAAACATAGAAACAAATGTGATACTCTGGCTCCATATTAACATATTTATTCACATACAGGAGTTTATCCAAACCATCCAAATTGAGGTAAACTTCCTCCTTACATCCATTTTAAAACTTGGGACTCCTGACTGAGCTGTTATTCCTAAAAAGCATGTGGATTCTGTCTTGTGACATACAAGCCATACTGAATGGTAAAAAGAAGTTACACTGTGCATGAGCACATGGATCCTTTTTGGAAACAGAAGGCAGCAGGTCCCACTTGGTCAGTCTGCTGGCCCAAATTAGACGAATGAGGTGAAGGACCTAAATCCCAGCTGAGAGATTTAAAGGCTTCCAATGTGAGACAGGAGCATCCCAGAGATGGAGAAGGCTGTGCCCTGAAGAAGGCAAAAGTGCAATACTGCCTGACAGGATGGAGAACAGAATTTTACTGTACATCTGATAGGTTTGGGTGCAATTAATGAGTCATCTCCGCCCAATTACTTTTCTTTGATGGAAGGTAAGGTTCAGATTATCTTCACACCAGTTTTGCACTCATCCTCCTGGCTGACAATAGAGGTATGACCGAGTTATGCAGCTGCAAATAAAAGTAAGTTTCCCAACCAAATTTTGCCAATCATTTTAATATATCCTGCAGGGAGAATAATTTAGATGTTATTTTGATGCTTGTAAGATAGCTGTCCGATCTATATAACCCAGAACCCTAAAATTTAAAAGAATACCTGAAAATTTACTGCATGTAATATCTAAGCCATTCTATGCCACAAGTATGAAATTTATACACATACATACATGTAATAGAAAAAGAATCGCCTACCCCATTTTGGAGGAGAGAGGGAAGAAAGTAGTTAGTTGGAAAGATCTGACCTAATTTGCAGCAAACTATGCTTGTATCATTCAAGAATGACTACAGAGGTAAAATTTGTTTCAAAAAGTTAGATAACAACCAAAACAAAAAAAAAAATCCATTTGCTACATACACATAGATTTTACTGCATGCAGCCTGTGAAAAGCTGTAAAACACTTTGAAAACCTGAGGGTGCTTGGCAAAGTCCTAGTAATACAAGAACTGAATGCAGTCAGGTGGCATCTGTCACTTGTCAAGACTGATCCCCTGGGCCACCTCAGCACCAGCACTGTGTGTGCCCCAAAACAAAAGCATGCTCTGCCAGAAGGCTGGGTGGTGGTGTCGCTTGAAGGCCACATGCTGTTCAGGCTGGCATTGCTCTCACACAGCTGAATGTTTTGTGCAACAACTGCAGCATGATTTAATCTTTTTTTTTCNTTTTTTTTTTTTTTTTTTTTTTTTTTTTTAATCGTTTTAGAACAATGATCACCTTATAATCTAAACTGCATTATATTATATATGCCAATGCAGATACTGGCTCTCAGTCCTACCACTATTTGCTTCTCCCAATACATCACAGTTCAGTCATTTCCAGCTAAATAATGCAACTCATTTCACTGGAAATGTACCAAACACTTATGGCGGCATCAAACTAAGTAATCAGGTCATCTGAACAGAACCATACCCAATTTAACAAAAACTTGTTTTTCACTTTGCCACTCCTCACCTTCTAATCACAAAGAACTAGCATCAGACCTTCTTCAGCCTTCATAATTCTTCTAGGCTACCAAAGTGACATGTTACTATAGCCTCTCAACTGAAATATTTTTAGAGCAGGAATTGTTGTGTTCTTCATGACAAAGAGTAACACTGAAGTTATACTGTAACTGGAAAGCAATATGAAAATCCAGTATTCCAGAAGCTAATTTAAACATATGATTTGTTTAAAAAACCAAACAAACCCTATCTCCTTTAAGTACAATCTACATTGATTTTCAAGTTTTTAGTTTTTAACTTTTCAAAAGTCTAAAATAAGGATAAGGACTACTATTAAGCTAAGTACAAACTCTTACTAACAAATGAAACACTTCCAGCATCAGCAATGCTAGTTCAACTTACTGGGAGGGTTCAAACTTGAAATTGGAGGGGAAATTAGATATGAAAGCACTTCAGCAGCTCTTTACTGAAAATATTATCACAGACCTCAGTTAATACAAATAAAACAGATGATTTTGATCAGACAGAATGAGGCCAAGTCTTTCAATTATTCCACATGAGCCCCCACCACTAAGCTAGGCTTCATTTTAACTAGAAGCAATCAAGAGCTAACAGGTTCCAGTCTTTGTTTATTATCTATTCAGTCATCCTATCCCCTAAATTAGGATGTGTTTAATACTGTTCAACTGGAATTATATATAAAACTGGAATCATAATCTTTTACTGAATCTATTTTAAGCACAACAGAAACAATGCTATAGCCTAACACATTTTTTGAAGGTGAATTAAATCAAAACCATTTCAGTAATCTAATTAAACCCATCACACACACACAAGAACCCCTATTTAATAAGATAAATTAATAATGCTCACCAAACAAAACAAAACAAACTTGGTAGTCTTTAGCTCAGGTATAACCGAGAAAGGAAAAGGTAACTACTCCCCAATCCTCACCAACAGCTACATCAGTTGTAATAGATAATAGAAGCCTGATACCACAGGATGCTGTACAAAAAGAATACCAGAAGGAAAAGCACCCCACAGTTGCCACATCACTCCACAAATGAAGAACCAGTAGCAGGACTGGGGCCTAAAGCAAGGTCAGTTCAATTTCTGTAACATAATTCAGTAGAGAAACTACTGTTACAAAAATAGTAATATGATAAGCAGGCACTTTCAGATACCAAAAAGTTGTGCAAGAAAAATGCAGTCAATGGAGATTATCAGCAGTCGGAAAAAAGTTCAAATATCATTGTTTCACTATGCATAAATTAGCAGTGTCAAAATGTAGGTTTTGTCAATTTGTATCTTAGGAGGTCAAGGTGAACAGAAATAACCAGAAGACGTAACGCATATGCCACAGAGAATTCACAGTCTCAGCCTACAATACACAAAAGAGGAAGATAAAGGGAGGGAAAGGGAAGCATTCTCTTATATACATTTTCCACATACAAACTTTAAAAAAACATGTGTGATTAAATTAATATTAAGTTAAGGTACCAAATAATTTTTGCCTTTTCTGATTCTCATTCATTAGACTATATTATAGATGATCTACTGCTTGCAGAAACAATAGTCATGTGGACAGTTTTGAAAACAAGAGGAATATAACAGTTTGTAAATCTGTTTAGATGGGTGTTCCAGGAAAGGAAGGTTACATGACAAAAAATAGTGAAATAAAATTAAAATAGACTGAGAAGACCAGTATCACTACTGGAATGTAATGTGGTAAGCAGATAGCAATAACAGAGAGAAAGGAAGCAGAAGGGGAGGGTGCTACAGTGGGGGACACAGGTTTGCAGAGCCTGATGCCAGAACTAGGGACTTGAGACAGCAAAACAGGGAGCCAGTGCAGGTGGTGAGTAAAACTGGTAAAGACGATGAACTTAGAAACTGAGTTTTGAATGAACCAAGGGCACTGATGTTGTTTAGAAGGCTCCTGAAGAACATAAAGGAAAATATTATTGTGCTACTACCCAACACACTTGAGAAGTTCGAAAGTTAATTTTTTAACCTGCATTATAGTATTAGGCATTTGTTCAAATATATTTGCAAAGTGAATTTTGCTCTTTCTAGTTAAATACAAACAAAATCAAAATAAAAAAATAAAAAAAGATCAGTAACATACCAGTTCCATTAACTGTTTTAGCTGACCTATCTCTTCTGGAAGGGAACCTAGCTTATTGTTACTTGCAATTAAGACTTTTAGAGGAAGACCACACAGGCAAGCTGGCAAAGAAGAAAGCTGATTTCGACTGCAACAAAACAAAACAAACAAACAAAAAAACCATTAAAAACACCAGTGACATTCTACTGTATACTCACATAAAGTCTGAGAGTTGTAAAATTCCTTCATTTTGATGGGTCAGATTTTACACAGATAAAATTTAAATTATCGAATGGCAATCATTGAGACAACACTTGCACATCAAAAATATCTGCATTATTGACTAAACAGTATTGTGGAATATTACCACTCTGGAAAAAATGCATTATATCAGTTTAATAATATTGTAACAAGTCTGGTTGTCACCCAGAACAGCTGTTTCCCTTCCTAATGAATACAAGAAAGTCAACTGAGATGGTATTTTGCAAGTATTTAAACATTCCTATGGTTTTATGTGGCAGTATAATGCATGTCTTTTGTTTCAACTGAAAGACAAATAAATAAATTACAGATAAAATGGTTATCTCCTCAATTACTTTAAAGCATGCTTATAGTTGAAGATGACTTGCTGCTTGTTGTTCTATGATTCTATGACATTAACCCAGGTAAATAGAGCAAAAAATTCTGTGACCATCAATGGTTCATTTCTTTCTAAGACTCATATTGAGCCATTTTATCTCTGTATCTTACTTTTTCCTAAAATTGATAAAACAATTTTTTTAAGTGACTGACATATGCCATTTTATTCTTCATACCATATTTCTGGGGGAAAAAGAAAGAAGTGAGAAGATTTTCATGAAGAGGAGTTGCAAGGAAAGGCAAAATCTGGTAGAAAACTTTCAAAAGATTTAGGTTCTCATTCTAGTAACAATTACTCAGTGTCCTGGTTTCAGGTGGGATAGAGTTAATTTTCCTCCTAGTAGCTGGTATAGTGCTGTGTTTTGGATTTAGAATGACAATGATGTTGATAACACACTGGTGTTTTAGCTGTTGCTAAGTAGTGCTTATACTTAAGGACTTTTCAGCTTCCCATGCTCTGCCAGGTGCTCAAGAAGCTGGGAGGGAACATAGCCAGGACAGCTGACCCAAACTGGCCAAAGGGATATTCCATCCCATATGACATCATACTCAGTATATAAACTGGGGGGAGTTGGCCAGGGGGCAGCAATCGCTGCTTGGGGACTGGCTGGGCATTGGTTGGTGGGTGATGAGTGGTGGCATCACTTGTTTTTCCTGGGTTTTGTTCCTCCCTCTCTCTTTTTTTGTTGTTTTCCTTTTCACTACAACTTTTTTACTATTATTATAATCATTATTATTATACTTTATTTCAAGTATTAAACTGTTCTTATCTCAACCCATGAGTTTTCTTACTTTTGCCCTTCCAATTCTCTCCCCCATCCCACCGGCGTGGGGGGGTGAGCAAGTGGCTGCGTGGTACTTAGTTGCCAGCTGAGGTTAAACCACAACACTCAAGAAGCTAGAACTTAAAGATCACAAGTGCCACGACCCTTGGTGATCTCCAGATGATTAAAAAATATTAATTTGTTGTGATTTGTGGATCAATTCCCAGAAGAAACTTTAAGCGAAACAGAGTAACATATAAACTAATGTCTTTCCTAGAATATTTGAAGGTTTTCTTAAAATATAACTTTTTCTTTTTTACGGGTATTAACCTGTAGGAAAACAATGAACAGTAACTTAAAGTGGCATCCCAGTAATAACCATTTTAGCTAGCATCTGCACAACTGTTAGGGCTCCAGAGAACAAATATGCATGACTGAACTCTGAAAACAGATGGCAAAAATTGTCCCGCATAATTTCAGTAAGAGTTGCAACACTGAATTGAAACAAAAGGAAACAAAAATCAAAATTCCACAAGTCAAAGCATTTCTTCTTCAACTGCCAATCCAGTGGTCTGCTACAAAACTGCATATAAAGACATATATTAATGCTCCACACAACAGCCTCAAAATGCTTTACAAAGCAAGCTATCGTATCTCTGTTACACAGGCTGGGAGACAGACAGGTATCAAATAACAAACCCAAGGATATAAAAAATGAGAAATCCAACTACTAACCAGCAGTAGCTGAAAGAAAGAATCAATGCTTATTGTGGAGTCAGGATTCTCAATTCTAGTGTCTTTACAGAAGACCAAGACATAACTTATTCTAAAAAATAAGTAGAAATAATTTTTTAAGTTCTATAGAACTCAAATCGAGGAAGCCTAGAATCTAAAAAAGTCACACTATGCAGCAGATCAGACACCAAAAAAAAAAATTAAGTAAAAATCATTTTTAAGTTCTATAGAACTCAGAAGCAGCCCACTAAGAGACAGGGAACAGCACATAACCAGGGCAAGTGAGCAATAAATCATCATCAGTTTAAAAGGAATTTCTTTAAATAAAACATGAACAGTATCCACCAAGGCCCAAAGACTACGTATACCTCTTGGCATCACCTTCTAATTCTATTTAACATATGGGCTCTGCTGGTAACTGGCAGAAAAATATTCATTTTAAATCTATAATATTTTTCTTGCCAAGAAGCAACATGGTTAGCAAGTCAAGGACATCCTTCCTTGTTCTACAGACTACTTACTGTGTTCAACTAACGGGGGGAAGGGCACATCCAAGTGAAGAGGAGATTTTAAACTGAGAGAAATGACCTCACTTAGTAAAACTTGAAAAATTTCCTTTCATTTTGATTGTCTCATTTACTGTGATACATGATATTAACTCTGTAACTATTCTGGGTTTGTCATGATTCACACGAATTCCATCACTACATTGAGTTCTAATTGAGTTCATTCTAATTCCTAAATTTACTAAGATGTTTTATGTAAACTTAATAATTTCATCCAGTCTTAATTTCTTTATGTATGTCTAACAAACACTATTTCAAAATTTCAAGTCCTATTCTTTCCATGTGTGCAGATATCAGAACACATTATTCTGTTTCAATTTTTAGAGCCAAAATTAGTGTTCCACAGTGGCCAAAACTGCAGTACAGGAACAACACAGCAAGGCTTGAGAAACATCCTCAGTGTTTACAAAACTGATGACCAAGCCTTCATACCTTGAATTTAAAAGCCCAAGAGCCACTTTGCCCCCTGCTCAAACCTCACTGTCACAAAGAACAGATTATTACATCTTCACTATTACAGTTTTTACATACTCAACTGGAAATAAACCTCCACATCTTGTCCCAACTGAAAAAGTGCTCACATTCCCTCTCTCAAAAGTAAACACGCATTCACCTGCACTTTAACCAGCAGCAATTCTCTATACCAATTAGTATTCAGGCACACTTTTCATTAAAAAGACACAAAGGTGAGTAATTCTTTGCCCCTTCCCCCTAAAAAGGCAGTAACTATACTTCTTGCATAATAAGAGGATACTAGTGATAAAGCATCACATTTTTCCTCTCCATTCCCCATGAAAAAAAAACATAAATCCTCTCTCTGTCCCTCCATCTTTTTAACTGCAAAAAGCATGTCAAGCTTCACAAAATTTATCATCAGAAGGGAATTAAAAGAAACCGACTGTGCTGATGTGATTAGCATTCTGAATTTGCTAGAAGAATAAACAGAAGAAATGGATTAAGAAAGGTCTTTCCTTAATTAGTTTTACATTTTGACCTTTACAATGCCTTCATACAGAGCTGTATCTACAGGCAATGAGGTTTTGCACTACTGCTTCCAATAAAATGAAAAATGTAGTCAGTTGTTCCAGAAACACATAAAGTGCAGACAAAAAAAAGCTTTACACATTTGCAAATAGACAGAAAATGTGGCAAAGTTAAACTTACCTCAAATTTAAGTAAGTTAGCATTTGCAAGTTCACTATGGCATCTGGTATAATTTTAATACAATTGTGGTATAGATTTAGTGTTTCCAGTGACACAAAATGGCACAACTCTGTAGGAACCTCAGTTAATCTATTCTTGGATAAATCTGAGAAGAGAAAAAGAGAAGGTACAGTTTTTGAACCATCAGAAAAATATACTTTGAAAAGCTATGCTTCTTTATTAAAATAAATTATTAAATGTAATCCCACAGTGAGACAGCAAATTAAGCCAATGTTTTTATTATGCAAAATAAAACTAGTGCTAATCTTTACAATCTTGAAATGGAACAGACTGTGTATAAAAGAGTAAACATTCAATTAAAATTTATTTGGTCTAATAAAAAGTAATTATTTGCAGGGCTCAATATGCTGAGGAAATACTTGCAAACAGAACCAAGTATAAATTCCAAAGCTCATATAATATACCCAGACATCTCGCTGATACACAGCTAGACATCTGCAAAAATGACAGTGTTTAGGGAAAACAAAAAACAAGGACTGTGTCTTTAATTTCTTTAAAAAAAAATTTAAAAAATTCCTCAGGTAACACTTCAAACTGACCTCTATTTCCTAGATCTTAATCAATTATAAAAGAATGTTACCTATAAAAAAATGCTGAAGACCTTCAGGAATGGATTTGATATATGGTATAAGACACCAATGACAGATTCCAAATCCCCCAAATGAGTGCTTGTACCCACAGAACAAAAGCTTTTGATTTTTAACTAGTTCATTCTTTATGTCTCATTTTAAGCACACACACACAAAGGAAAATCAGTAGGAAGAAACGTTACTGAGCTTTGTTCCTTAACTACCACAATACGAAAAATAAGGTATCATAACACAGAGGAGAGCTCAAGTCATAAAATAATAATGCATGCCAGCGTTCAACAGCATTAATTGGGTTCAAAGAAATGTTTAAACAGTGTTGCAGAACAAGCATCTCATCATCAGAAACTGCACAAATGCCACCTACCCATACCAACAGGTGGATAACCTGACCTGAAGAACGGTCACCTGTTTTAAGTGGAAGGAACAGGAATGTACCCGGGCAAAAAGTGAGATGTCTGATGGGAACGATACAAGGAAAAAAATGGAACTTGATGATGTCCTCACTTCTTCACTGCTGCTATTTTAAGCCTCCTCCCTGACCCTTCAAAGCTTATTTCAAAGCTTACTTTCTTAAACTACATAAAAGGAAAACTAGCCAAAGTATAGCAGATACATTTCCAGAGCACCGATAATCTGAATCCTCTCTTTAGGGCCATAAAGGAATTTTTTGCTGTTGTGAACAGGCAGAAACCTGAAGATCTTTTTAAACTTCCTTTGCAGTTTCAGCCTCATCAGTTTGCTGCACAGAGGCACAGCTTGAGTTCAAAGCTATCATCAGTAAGAAGGTTTTATCATTTTAATTTTTGTTCCTGTCTCCTGCAATGCAAGCTGAAATTCAGTACACTCTATTCCCCTTGAGAGATTCCACTTTGCTTCACTTCATTGCTTCCGACAAAAAGTTGGTTTCATTATTCCATCCTCTACCAAGACAGCAGCAACGGCCTTTGAGTGCAGTAACTGAGAGCAGCCTTGCTGACTCAAAGGGCAGTATGGTTGAATTGAGCACCTCAGCCAAAATTATTCCCTTCCAAGTTACTATACAACAGCAATGTTTGAACTACTCTGCTTTCTCTTACCAGGCTTTGATGGTAGGTAGATGCAGCATTACCTCAGCTTCTCCTTTCCTTCACTTCTGCCATCAAACTAAAGCATTCCCCTTTTGAGTGAATGTTATTACTGTTTCAAAGGGGGAGAAAGCTCATCACTGTTCCTCTGTTTCAGTGCCTTAATCCTCTACTGTTTTCTATTTATCATGAGAGTATTTGTTTACTAACATGGCATTCGAAAAACATTACCACTGGTTCCCTCTCCTGCTGCCTTCCTAGCTATGTTTATTATCAGATATTAACAGAGGACTGCCATGCTGTAACTTTTTGAATCATGCAGGGGATCTTCATATTTTACAATTCGATTGCAAAGAAAACCTTGCCTTTTTTTAAACCACGCTTTTCTGCAGTGACATTGCCACGTACATACTGCTCTGGTTTCCTCCTTTAAAGGAGAAGGAGCAGCAAGATCCAGAAGAGTGAACTGAATTTTAGGCCTAGACTAAAGACAACCTGATGACACATGGAGAGTGCCATCTCATCCTTCATCTGATCCTTCTCAAGCGATACACAGATCAAAAACAAGGAACACAAAAATGTTATTTCTTCTCAATCTACTAAAACTGCAGCCTACCACCTAAACTCCATCTTCATGCCTGTTCTCATTTACCTTCACAATGAATAAAAGGGACTGTTGCCACAACATTTGACTTACCTTTGAAAAATTCTAGTACCGCAAAAAAGTGGAACAGCAATTAGATTGACCCTGGTCCTATAACAGACATTACTATGACAGTAAAATGCTTTTTTAATTTTTTTGTGATTTTGTTTCTATCCCTTGTTCTCAAGGGCTTTATCTCTCTTAATCTGAAGAAGGACAAAACAAAAACCCCACAGATCATAACAGACAAATTGCTTCCTGTCATCCTCAGGACCATGGGTTATAGGACAGACTATGTACACAACAAAGGAATCCAAGAATTAACTTACAACAAAGGAAGTCAATTATTTGTTATTGTCTAGTTATCACAGTTTAAGATCATTTCAACACGTGTATCTATTGTTACTTCCTAAATAAGAAAAAACTAATTCTATTCACAGCATAAGGCAGAGGAATAAAAACTATACATCTTCTTTAATACTATTGTAACATAACTTAATAGAAAAGCAGAAGTTTGCTACTATAATTTACTGATAACAGGTATAATTACTACCAAATCTGAATGTCTTTGAGAAACAGAGTACTGGAATGGAATCTGACATACAGAACGCTTGTTGCATTTTTTAACCAGTGG
>WAAD01038278.1:35615-50100 GCA_013389945.1 Fregata magnificens | reverse complement strand
ACGGTTAAGCCTTAACGAAATTGCAGAACCTTTCGAACATACTGAGAAAAACAGTACGCATGTATCTTGTTTCTGTCACAATTCATAAACTTTCTGAAAAATATTTTGCAAAGGCTTTCTTGGGTTCATTATTTAGGGAAAAAGAAGAATGCAGAAACTAAAATTTTAAACAACTGAAAATATTTTTTAAATACAGAAATGATTAGTTGGCAAACATTGACTTTCTTACTGTGATTTTTTTAACTCTACACTTCCCAAATTACTAAGCTATACATCCCCCTTGCTTCATTAATTTGAAGAAAAACACTTCAGGGTAATTAATAATAATGAAGTTACTGTACAGACTAGCTTTTGCTACAGAAATGGAAATGAACAGAGGGATGGAATTTGCTGGTGTTTAAAGGAATTTTTGATTAATTTGCTTATACTATCTAACACAAAGGAGATTAACAAATTAATGAATCTATGATGGCAGAAGTATGTTTCATGGTTGCCAAGACAGTACAGGTAGGTTTCACCTGAGGTGACTGTATCCTGTAACTTCCATTATGAAATAGGTGACACAAATATAAACAAATATGGGGGGGAGGCCATGCACTGGAGTGAGCTTTTTGTTTTAAATGAAATACACTATTCATTCATTATTTGTGACATCAAGACGTTTTCAAACTACATCTGGCTTCACTTCATCTTTTCCTGCCAAGAACAAGTTTGCTAAAACTCCAAAACAAAGTAACAGAACACAAAAAAATAAGCAAGCCAGTTTAGAAAAATATTAAATGGAATCTTGATCTTTTTAAAAGAGTCAGCACAATTCTGGCGCAATGACATGGCTTTTGTACAAGAAACATTACTATNACCAGTGGCAATAATTTTTGCCAAAAAACAGACTTCCCTGATCAAATGGAAGCAAAACAAAATTTACAAAAGACATGGTTTTTGTTCAATCCTAGAATGAAAGTGAGCCTCTGAACATGACGCAGCTGTGAAGAAAGCCTAGCAGTTTTCAGATGTCTCTGAAAATTCCATACGGAAAAGCACATCTGCAGAAATGAAAACAGCCTGCATAACAAATTTATATTATACCTTAAAAGCATANCATCTGGCTTCACTTCATCTTTTCCTGCCAAGAACAAGTTTGCTAAAACTCCAAAACAAAGTAACAGAACACAAAAAAATAAGCAAGCCAGTTTAGAAAAATATTAAATGGAATCTTGATCTTTTTAAAAGAGTCAGCACAATTCTGGCGCAATGACATGGCTTTTGTACAAGAAACATTACTATGTTGGAAGCTAGACAGGAACTACACAAAATAAGCATTTCCTTAGCTGGGAGTGAAACAATAAAAAGCAAAAATTTCAGACTGATAAATAAGCGTTTAACAGAAGACTCCAAGCCTTGTTTGGTGACTGGCACACCGCACAGCCAGGGTCCACGCTGCCATCACACCAGTGATAACTGGCCCCATCCTCAGAGCAAAACCTTTCAATTCTTATAGCTCTGAGTATGTCTACCACAACAAAGTACCACTGCTGACTAGGACCTTTCTGACTTTGTGCTTTACATGCAGATTACCAACTGCCACTACATATATACACATGGTATAAAACACTGCCACTGCAGAAACCAAAATGGCATTGTCAAAATAACCAGAATAATACTAGAAGTCATATAGTTACTTTTTTCAGTACAGTTACCAAACTTTCCTACCTTCAAGTTAGCAATACATTATTAAATACCAGTTATTAATACATTATTAAATAAAAAGTGCAGACTATTCACAGGAGAACTAAACAATTTAAGCCTTTAAGTCAGAACCGCAATTCATTAAAGAAACATGCATATGCGTTACTGCATCACAAATCTTAGCTAAGAATTTTAATGAAAGCAGTATTATCAAAAAGCAGTGATTTTAAATTTTCAGATTATAGAAAAATTCACTATAAACTTATACTTCTAACACAAAAACCTACAACAGACAAAAGTTGTAATTATGCAAGTAAGCATCTATCTACCATTGAGCAGGAAATTAGAGAGAGAGAGAGAGAGAAAGAGAGAGAAATTTGAAATGGAAGAAATATCTGTATTTGATATGGAGTTTTGAAATCAAGAAATTACAAGGTAAAAAAGTCACCCAAACAACCTTAACTCCAGCCCACCAAGTTCCTATTTTTGTACCCTTCAGCACTTACTGAATAAAAGACAGGAATTATTTTGAAGAAGCTATTCTCATTTGTACTAAGATACCATTCAAGGTATTCAAATGAGATGTCTGAATTGGATCTGACAAAGAATTCAAGTAATTCACTGTAAGAACCTAAAAAAATCGTAAGTTCAACCCTAATTTCATGGGAAAATTATGCAAATAAGAATGCCAGGAAATACATAAAGAAGTCTATATATGACATGACACAACTGTACGGAGCTTTACCTTTTATACTGTAAGTTACCCATATTTTTATTAGGCTTTTAGGAAGCCTGTATTTCCATACTAGCTAGGTATATCTTCACTGATAACTGAAGCCACAAATTGATGGCACTGTATCTTGGACAACTTTTGAAACACCTACTTAAGTGAACGTCAGACCTTCGGCAACACTGTATCCCACCCATACTTGCCTTGGCAAAGAAGGCAAGTGATCTGTTATCAATATAATTATGCCTATCAGAATCAAATAGTCAATGCTCTCTAATGAAGAAATTACTTCATCCTAGCCTTTACCCAATATTTCCTCCTAAATGGTAGGAAAATGCATCATTCTACAGACAAATGCTATATATTAGTCATGAAAACACTGTAATGCAACTATAAAGTGCTACATACTTTTAAGACATGCCCTACAACTTGTCATTATCTCGCACAGCGGCATACCTTGTCTCAACTACTTGCCCTTTCTATCTGCCAGTATCAATGAATAATGTCCTGGATGTACAGACAGCTTTTACTGTAGCCAGCAACTTCTACCAACAGTGATGCTACACGAACAAAAAAGAGGCAGCAAAGACCTCCACTGACTCTGGCGTCAAATGCATTCTGGTTTGTTCACGACAACCATGCCACAAAGAATGCATGGCATTTCTTCACTAAGGGACATTTCTACTCAAGTTATTTAGCAGACAGAAGAACAAGTAACAGAAGACAAAGAATGCCCAATAAAGAAAAAACAATTCTGCTTCCATGTAAGAAGAAATATAACATAGTAGTGCATGGACTCAAGGTTTTTCATTCTGAAACTACAACTTGTAACAGATTGAGAAAAAAAGTAGCTCCAATGCTGATTCCCAAGAAAGTCATCATTACTCATGCAATAACATATAACAGTAACATTTAGACATTGATCAACACTACTGAGTCTAGATGTATGACTGCTGACTCAAAACATGTAGAAAGTGCATCTATCCCAGGCAGCTGAACATAAAAATGTACAAATGTTGCTAGAAAAATATTTTGAACAGATTATAAAGAGACTCTGCTGTTTCACACACTTGCTAAGCACTACTTTTTGGAGCACTGTCAGCATTTGTCCTTTTCCATCTGTCTCCCATTGATAATTTAAGAATTAACATCAAAAATCTCCACCTCAAAGCCACAGACAAATTAAGATTACACTACAGGTGTAGCAAACTTCAAAGTGATCATACATGTACTTTTGTATTCACTTTTCTTGTCATTACTCCAATTTAACACATTAGAAGTTTCTCCTTTACCACTGTGTCCATGAGTTCTCTAATTCTTCCCTATTCCACATCTGGACACAGGATTATAATATGTGGGTAAGTTAAAGAGCTAACACTAGTGATATACAACACAACACTGTCTTCTCTGTGTCACTGATGGTCAGAATGAACCCAATTTATTTCTTGTCAAAGTAACAACTGTAATAGTAATCATACATGTTTACCACAGTTATCAGAGGGGACCTAATAAATGTGTGGTTTAGAAGGAGAAAAAAAACAGGACTGAAGGAAACCAAGAAGCTGAGAACAGCATCTCGTAGAGTCTGGCAGACGTGTCACCGCTAGAGGGGGTCCTGATATCACAGACTTTGCCAACACCCTGTAACAGTGTTCCTCAACTGTTTCCTTCTTTTAGAGACCATCCACAGCACATAAAAAGGACAGAAATAGGAAGGTACACTTTACAACCCCCCGCACTTGTGAATCCGTTTCCCACCACAGTTTTCAAAATATGACAAATGAGGCTACTCACTTACAAGCACTACTGCAGGAAGCAAATATATACACTGGTTTCTAATGAGGTCAAGCCCTTACAAAAAAAAAAGAGGCTATTCTGAAATAGTCACATTCAAGTGTTTTTCCCCAACCTTCCCTCAGATGATGTCAGAGTCTGAGGTATCCTTGAGCTCTCTGTAGTTATAGCAACATTTGGCCTATTTCAGACAAAAGTGGCATTAAGAGTTAGAAGATACATTTCACAAAGACCCTGCTTACAAACTTATTCCTCCCCAACAACCCTCATCTACCATTCTACTCTATTTCATCCGCCACTCCGTTATGGAATACATAGCTTGGTCTTCCACTGTGCCCTGTAACCTCCCAATAAAGCACAGCCAAGTGTAAGAAACACGCATCCTACATTTCTTCTCAGGTAGTGTGCTAACTAGCCTGAAGCAACAAAACAGCATAAGCTACCTCTCGCAGACACCAAAACTTCGAGCAAACCTCACTTCAGGGTCTATTGCTTCCTCTGTGTGAAACAAGGGTGGGGTAAGGAGGCAGCAAAAGGGTAGCCATAACTCAGTAAATGGAAGCATATTCTCATGATTAGCTCCATGGCACACTCCAATTCCAAAGACACAAAGGAAATTTCTCTGCAAGAAACATGCTCAGAACAGCATCACAAGCCTGGAAGAACAAAGGGACGGTTAATACAGCAATCTGCCTCGTTATTGCACCTGCCTTTAGGTGGCAAAATAAAACATTTAAATTCCTCCTTTATCTTCTATTTCTTTCTCTTTAGGACTACCGTTCAGGGTTAAGATCGGCAGAAAAAATGATTCCTGAGGGAACCACTCTGTTTACACACAGAAGATGAACCTGGAAGCGCATGAGACTCCCTAAAAACATACTGTAAAACAATTGGATTCTTCCTGCATATCTCCACATAGGTATGAACAGATTTAGGACTGTGGTGGGTTGATCTTGGCTGGCCACCAGGTGCCCACCCAGCTGCTCTATCACTCCCCTCCTCAGCAGGACAGGGGGAGAAAACACAATGAAAAAGCTCATGGATCAAGATAAGGACAAGGAGATCATTCACCAATTACTGTCACAGCCAACACAGGCTCGACTTAGGGAAATTAATTTATTGCCAATTAATAACAGAGTAGGATAGTGAGAAATAACAACGAAACTAAAACCACCTTCCTCCCATCCCCCTTTTCCCAGGCTCAACTTCACTCATGACTCTCCTACTTCCTCTCCTGGCCCTTCCCTCCCCCAGTGGTGCAGGGGGACAGAGAATGGGAGTTGTGGTGAGTCCATAAACATTTCAATCTCTGCCACTCCTTCCTCTTCACATTCTTCCCCTGCTTCAACGTGGGTCCTTCCCACGGGCTACAGTTCTTCATGAACTGCTCCAGCATGGCTCCTCTCCACGGGGTACAATCCTTCAGGAATGCACTGCTCCAGCATGGGTCCCCCACAGGGTCACAGGTCCTGCCAGAAAACCTGCTCCAGTGCAGGCTCCTTTCCATGGGCCACAGTTCCTGCTGGGAGCCTGGTCTGTAGTGTGGGCTCTCCACAGCCTGCAGCTTCCTTCAGTGCACGTCCATCTGCTGCAGCATGGGGGCCTCCACGGGCTGCAGGTGGACAACCTGCTTCACCATGGTCTTCTCCATGGGCTGCAGGGGAATCTCTGCTCCAGCACTGGGAGCACCTCTTCCCTCTCCTTCTTCACTGACCCTGGTGTCTGCAGGACTGTTTCTCTCACATTTTTTGCACTCCTTTCTCATACAGCTGCCATGTGAGAAAGCATTTTTTTACCTTTTCTTAACTATGTTATCCCAGAGGCATGAGCAGCGTTACTGATGGGCTCAGCTTTGGCCAGCAGCAGGTCTGTCTTAGACCTGGCTGGAACTGGCTCTGTCTGACATGGGGGCAGCTTCTGGGGTCTTCTCACAGAAAACCACCCCTTCATCCCCCCATGGTACCAAAATCTTGCCACATAAATCAAATACAGGCACTTAAACACCTGTATCACAAGATGGAAAAAATATCAGACAGCAAATACCTTCCATCAATAGAATGGCCTTTAATAACATGTGGTATGAAACCCAGTTCATGGGCCATGAAGCATTCCTCCTTCTCCCACGCCTTCCGCACAAGAGGGAGGATATAAGTCATCAATTTTCACACTCCTTAATAAACAACCAACCCTAAGAATCATAGAATCACAGAATCATAGAATCATTAAGGTTGGAAAAGACCTCTATGATCATCAAGTCCAACCATCAACTAACACCACCATGACTCCTAAACCAGGCCCTGGAGTGCCACATCTACACCTTTTTTGAATGCCTCCAGGGATGGTGACTCAACCATTTCCTTGGGCAGCCTGTTCCAATGCCTAACCACTCTTTCGGTAAAGAAATTCTTCCTGATGGCCAATCTAAACCTCCCCTGACGCAATTTGAGGCCATTTCCTCTCGTCCTATCGCTAGTTTCTTGGGAGAAGAGTCCAACACCCGCTTCCCTACAACCTCCCTTCAGGTAGTTGTAGAGAGCAATAAGGTCTCCCCTCAGCCTCCTCTTCTCCAGACTAAACAACCCCAGTTCCCTCAGCCGCTCCTCATAAGACTTGTTTTCTAG
The DNA here is from genome assembly GCA_013389945.1 of Fregata magnificens. Lineage (NCBI taxonomy): Eukaryota > Metazoa > Chordata > Aves > Suliformes > Fregatidae > Fregata > Fregata magnificens. The sequence goes on along the minus strand of WAAD01038278.1, from coordinate 43,269 downwards.
TCCCTTCACCAGCCTCGTTGCCCTTCTCTGGACATGCTCCAGCACCTCAATGTCCTTCTTGTACTGAGGGGCCCAAAACTGAACACAGTATTTGAGGTGCGGCCTCACCAGTGCCAAGTACAGGGGCACCATCACTTCCCTACTCCTGCTGGCCACACTATTCCTGATACAACCCAGGATGCTATTGGCCTTCTTGGCCACCTGGGCACACTGCCGGCTCATGTTCAGCTGGCTGTCGACCAGCACCCCCAGGTCCTTTTCCGACGGGCAGCTTTCCAGCCACTTTTCCCCAAGCCTGTAGCATTGCAAGAAGGATCAATGGATTGTATCATTCCAGTATGGTACTAGTCAGCCTCAGCAGGACTTAAATATTTCAGATGTTTTCTCAGGCACAGTAGCAGTAAGAAGAAATGTTTGCCCAACTCTAAAAACTTTAGAAACTGTTCTTTATCATCCTCAGATCAGCCTTTATAGTAGGTTGATGGAGAGCATTGGAGGAAAAGAAACTGAAGTCTTCACATCATACACTCTCCAGCTGAACACCTTTACTGAATCAAACTATATTTCAGTCATCTGCCTGAACTGTTCACGCTGGCACATGAAAGAAAATTTGATAGTGAACACCCACTCATATGAAAGCAGGGCCTTCGCTGGCTCCTGTGTGGAAAGTATACCTTGATACTAAAAGTCCTCATGATTAGCTTCAGCCATCACAAACACACTTTAATTATTAGCATGGAATGCTGTGAGATCAGGTAAACTGTGGGCTATGTAAGGGGACTTCCAGGTATATTAGAGACTTCTCACAGGACTAAGACTTCGATTATGAAATGCTTTTCTGAAAGAAGAATAGAGACCATGGCTTTCACCAAATTCTAAACAAAAGTTCAAAAAGGTGTAAATTGTGTATGTGTGTATATAAACACACACTCACAACCTCACTTCAGTCAAGCAACCTACTCCCACCCACTGGAGAACAGGGAAAGATGTGAAACAAAAACGTGAATTACATTCTATCCCAAAGATGGTGATAGGTCCCTGCACAGACATACTCCAGTGTCTTCTATTACGAATCTCTTGTTTCAGCCACAGATATCTCCTTTTTTTACAGCTGTCTACTTTGGAAACCAACACCTTCCACTTCCACAGGGGAATTCCACATGATGCACTCAAAAACAACAGGATGTAATCTAGTGGTCTACAACCTTTTCCAGCCCACAGACAACACTACTAGAAGGAACAAGCTGAATGCGATATCAAGGTTTGTTTTTCACTTCATTCTCTATTTTAATGGCTACTATTACTATTTTTCCTCAGGCTGTGAGGAGAGAACACTGTTTATGCTATGCATTATCTGCCTCAGTGACCTGCTCGAAGAGGAGTTACCTCACATTTACCATCTGGTAGAAGTAGCGCATAAACCAGTTTCGATGAAGTAGCTCGCTTGCCTGCACTCTGAAGATTATTATTTTTCACACCTGACAGACTAAAATACTAGATTTGTTTATCTTTAATTCATTTTTATACATGAACTGTCTCACATTCTGTAAGAAAATTTGCTATGAACAGGGAAATGAACAAAAGTTATTTGATCTTTGGATATATCAAAGGCATGTGGACAAAGACATGAAAAAGCTACCTGATGCTAACGTGACACGGAAAGCAGAGTATTACTCATCTAATCACTTCCCTTTCTGTCTGCCCTTCTCCCACAGATGCCAGAGTTAATCTACCTTATCTACATTATTCATGTACTCCTCCCACAATGGTTCTTGAAGTCAGCACAACATAATTGTAACAGTTTATCAACACAAATCTGTTTTGTACCATAAAAGCTGACTTACACTATTGAGGACATCCTTAAACAATGAACTAATTATATGGCTATTACACAGGAGGGACAACATTTGAAAGAAATGGCTAAGAAATACTTCAGACTTCTAATTGAAACAGGAATCTGTGAAAACATTACCAGAGACTGAGGTACCAAGAAAGAAAACCCTGGAATAAACAAATAAATTAAATCGTAATAAATAACGAAAAATCAGATGGCTACTCCTAGATATAGGGAGAAAAAAAGAAAAGAAAAAAAAACCAAAAGAAAAAAAAAGAAATAATAGATAAGCACAGTACATACTGTCTCTATCCTTAAAAGCCCAAACAAACTAAAAACCACCTAGCCAGAACCACTAGAACTATACACCTGTAAATTTTGTACCAAGATCTCTATCATATGGAACTGTTCCCATAGCTCTTTTTTAAGCTTAAGACAATGTTTCTCAACCTTCTCGTTTTTCCTTCCTTCAGAATCAAAGAATCTTGCATTCGTTGGGGAAAATAAAACCAAAACAGATATCCAGTATGCTGCTTGTTGGTCAGAGGAGGGGCTGGGTTTGATGGATAAAACAAGTAAAAAGAAAGTTGCATGTGTTAACAAGTCATAGTTTACATCAGAATTTTATTCTAACATCTTTGTAAGATGAGACACATCAGATACATAGACTACAAAAAGACTGGGGCGGGGGGGCAGGGAGTAAAACCACACACACCCCCTCTACTTATAAACAATCTAGTGCCTGTGACTGGGCAGGCAGAAACCACCTTACACTTGCCATAATACTTGCTGGGAACACAGGTGGAAATAAGTCACCAGACACTGATAGCACTTGTGGGTCAGTCTCCAACCACAGGTAAACACCAGTGCTGTTAGTATGTAACAACTGTATGGCAATATGCATTTTGAAGGGACAAAAGAATGTTTCCTTCTNAATCACTTGACAATCTTCTGAAATGCACAAAACAACTAATGCTCATCTCTACAGCCTACTGAGCCTGGCCTACAATTCCTGCTTCTGGTGCAGATTCATTTCTACTTCCTTGTTTATTTTCTTTTCAAACTACCTTTCAGGAGGTCTAATTTCCATCTTGCATACGAAGTATTAGAGTGATATTTTTCAATAACAATCATTTTGGACTGAGTTCTGTTTCTGAAAGAATTCTGTTCTGCTTTTATGTGTATCTTACCTTGCATCTTCCTCTTTGAGAACACGTTAGCCATCAAGCAATGTGGTAACAATGGGTTAACACAGACACAGAACAGGTTGCATATAAAGCAGGAAAGGGACAGGGAAGTGTTAAATCACTATGCCCTCCCCATCAATAATTAAAACAAAATGTAAAGAACTACCTACTCTGAGGTCTAATCCTAAAGAGGCTACAACAGCTAGTTTATTCAGGCTAAAAGCTTCAGGACTAGAACTTGGAGATTTGGGGAGTACACCTTCAACTGTGGCAGTAGAAAGTGCAAAAGATTTTATTTAGTACTTAACTTCTTGGCTTGGTTTGTCTATCCAGCGTATACATTTTAAAATGTTTGAGATCAACTGTTCAACTGTTTTCCAGCAGTGGGGGTGCTGAACCCTGCTAACCTTATATTACCACTGCTATTATTACTCAGTGGCTAAACTTCCACTGATATCGTGAACTCCAAGTCAGCAATTTCAAGTTAATTCAATTTTAAAGTCATTAATGCACTGCAAAACTCACTGATTCAATAACTGATACTTTTTTAACTGTACCCCTGAAACATTCTGACTCAGTAACTGGTATTTTTTAACTGTACCCTCAACAAGTTCATTAATATAGAGGTAAAGTGATCCACTGGTGATTTAGCCAATTTTGTCCCCTTTCAGACAATATTAAAACTGTGCCTATCAGGACTTTGACTCTTACCAAATGCATTCTCATGACTCAATATTTGAGTGTCGAGTACTTTAGTCATGCCCAGTAAGAAGAGGTTATACCTAATGAGAGAACTGTGGTTTTAGCCAAAAAATCGCATGGCATTCTGCTCAGATTACAATTTCTTTTGTGCATAAGAAAGCAACGGTCTTGCATTCTTACCTAACTCACTCCCAATTCAGCCTCTTTTTACTCAAAAAAAAAAAAAAAAAAATGCCCAAGAGTTCACAAAAACCTCTAAAATTTTCATTTGGATTTCTTCCAAAACTGGGCACTCTTTGTGACTGATGCATATACTTTCCCACTTCTCATCCCCTCCCTCTCTCTCCCCATGCCGCTTCAAAAATTTGGATAGGAAATTCATTCTTCTGGGAAGAACTCTAAAAAGATACACTAGCAAATATACAATTACAAATGCATTTCATTTCTGATTAAAAAAAGGCTCTGATTATCCAGAAATTACGAATCATTTCGACTAGCAATTCTTTCTCTGAAGAGATGGCATTGCCACATACCCCCATGTGTTTCCTATGCTTACTTAATGCAAGTCTCATCTCTGAGGTTTGTTTATTCAAGATTGACACAGATAGCAGAAATCAACTCTAACACAAAAAGCTTCTAATGTGGCTCGTGCTGAGCCCTCTGCCAGCACACCTGCAGATATACTGAAAGTGTTATTCAAAAGACTACATTATCACGAAGTTATATACACTGTGCAAGATACTACACAACTGTTGTGCTATAAATTATCAGTCGAGCTGTTTTCTGTATACAACAGTATTTGATTTCACAGAAAGCTAATTTTAACCGTTGACTGAGAACAGAAATACCTATTATATACCATGCTCTTCTAACAAATGGAAAACGTTAAAGGGTTGGTTAGCCTTTGTTAAAAGGTTAGTTTATGCTTTTACATCAAGCATCTCAAGATTTTAAAACGCCAGAATGCCAGCAAGCTTAAGATATATTCTATGAAGGTCTGCTGTATCATCTGAAGTCTTTTGCCAGAAACATTTGTAGATAACGAATTCTCCTACAGCAGTCTCCAATGCCTTACATGCAAGAGGCTTTTTTCTTATTCTGCAGCCCACTTTCTATGTAACCGTCCACATGAATATGTAAGGATAAGGACCAAGATTGTCCTTTTAATAGTTCCTTCCCCCATCTTTTCTCCTGTGATATACTCGTGAGAACAATATCTTCTCCCAGTCATTCCCCTGCAAGACTAAAAAACAAGCTAGATTCTTCTAGTTTCCTCGTTACAGTTTTTCTGACCATCCAAGTAGACCTTTTCTGCACCTGTTTCAGTCTCAAGTCATCTTCCTTGAACACGAATGGGACATAAACCTCCACAGGAGGATTATGTTACACCATTGCCATGTGTAACATCATTAAGAATTTCTAGCCCCTATTGAAATATATCTTCTGATACAGAAAATCAGATGTTTAAGATTTGTCATATTGGCAGCTTGTGATCACTTTTACAAATGTCATATCCAGGTTTTCTTCCTTTACTAATTACAAGTGATGAACTCATGACTTACAGCAGACACTTCGCTTAGTGACTCTTAAAATGTTCAGCTGCCTTTCTTCTGGACCATTCTTCATAGAGCAATGAATGTTTCCAACACTAAATATATCCTGACTGTTGTCATGTGTTCTCACCACAAAGAAATAAGAGTGCTTAAGAAACACAACACTGGGTGAAAAAAAAAGACACTAGAAAATACTTTGTTTCTATAACAAAGTTTCCTGTCTCAGAAATAAGTTACCTACTTCAGTTGAAATTAAAGAAGAAATTAGAAAAACAACAATAACCACCAAAAAAACCCCAAAAATCCATGTTTTTGCTCACAAACAAAACTGTAAGCAACAGCGATTTCTATTACAGGTTCATAACAGTAAAATGTTACACAAGCTTAAGCATATCTGGCATTACAACTCTCATTTGTAATTCCAAAGATAAAAGCTATGACCCTTTAGTAAATTAAGCCAATAACCAGACCACCTTTACCAATGGATTATTTGGAAACATATGTTTATTGCCATTTGTTACCAAGTTTTCTCAGGTCTGCTTTTGTCAAGCATCTGAAGAGAATCCCTCCTTCCCACTCATACATCAGTCATATCTTAAGCATGAACACAAAAAACAGTTCTTCACATTTTCCACTAGCTAAGCTCTTTTTACAGGTTAAATAAACCTCTAAAAAAAGAAAGAGGTTATTTAGGCTTATCTTCAGGTTTATTTTAGAGGTTAAAAAACCTCTAAAAAGAGGTTTATTTAAACAAACCTCCTTTACACCATAAAAACTCTTGAACCACGTATGGACAGATTAAACTTACTTTAACAAAGTATGTGGGCACTACACTTGTGGGACAGTCTTCTGATGTGAAATTACATCAGTCATTTGTCAACAACACAGAGGTACACACTAGCATTTCCATTTCATGTTGCATCTTTCCCAATGCAACAGAATCCATGCAAACAACCTCAACAGCTTCCACCAGAGAAGACTCATTTGTTATCCCACTATTAGTTTTTCACCGAGAAACAAGAAAAACCGCTGCAAGGAGGCAAGGTAAGTTACAAGTCTGGACATTGTAGCCAAGTTCCAAGAACATTATTTATTAACAATATATATAGACTGGATTTATATGCAAATATTTTTCAAAGAGAGGAACAAATACTATCATGCACAGAGGAAGAAGGGAACTTAGCCCTTCCTTCAGACAAGATGAGTGTAGCCTCTTTTAGAGACTGTGGCATAGAAACTAGGCAATGTGGGGAAGCTAGCAATTCACTGAACATACTGGCTGTCAGAGGACATCGGCAGAAGCATAAAAAAGGTTCACACAGACCTGACCAGCATCCCCTTCATTGTGCAACTCCAGGACTTGTTGCAGGATACAGCACATTATAACAAAAAATATAGTGAAGTCCTACTGCAATTCATGTTTCCTTATGTTAAAGACACAAAGTAGGAAGAGGGAATAACAGCACTCAATGAGAGGTGGAAAACCTCTATTTGCTTAGCTTCAGTGAATAAGTGATCTTCAGCAGCATGTAGGACACAACCCTTAAAAAGATTTGGGGCCACAGATCAAGGAATGACTCAACTGGAGTTATTAACAGATGTGTGAGATCACTGCCTTTGACAGAAAGGAAGGGAAGGCAGAGTCGGGGTTCTGCTGCTTTTCCTTCAGCAGGAGAATGTTGCATGCAGCCAGTACTCACTGACTCACTTGTCTTTGTTTTTCCAAGGACATAAAAACATAGTTTCAATTTTTCATTTTAAAAAAATGGAAAAAAGCCTCAGAGACAATAAGAGAGCAGGAGCATTTTCTCCACTGAATTCAGTTCTGCTTCAGCTATGCAATGCATACAGACTACTTTCTTTTATTTCAGTAGGTTTTCCTATATTATTTCGTGCTACTGGTAGTGAAGGGAAAAAATGCACAGTCACCACCATCGATTTTTCAGGCTTTGAATGCTGGAAGACAATGTCTTAAAGCTGAAAGTAGTATTTTCTTCTCATGGATTACTAATATGGTGGGCTAGGATCACAGTGTAAACTGCATCTGATTTAGGGGAAACCTGAACAAATTAAGATTACAACATACAGATATGTTTTAGAAAAAAACAGAACTCCTTCTACAAATAAGACTGCATTATTTTAAATATCTATGAAAAGGTTGGTCTAATGTGGTTTTTTTTTTTTTAAATCATTTTAATTATTATACTTTTTCTACAGTAGACATTACTATAGTCTAAATGCACCCAAACAGCTTTGGCTTTCTTTAAAGGAAAGTAAATTTCAATTCAGGTATTACATGACTGTTATAAGAACAGTTCTTCACTGACTGGAACAACAAAATAGGGGGAGGAAATCTCAGTCCTTGCATATGCTATGCT
>WAAD01038278.1:22175-35580 GCA_013389945.1 Fregata magnificens | reverse complement strand
TATAAACAAACATGGGTAAAAAAAGCCCTCAAAAGCACCAGTGTCACTAACATACTAACTCTTTAGACTATAATATTCTAAGTATTGTCATTACACATGTAATATTATGTGTATGTAAGTGATTGTGTGAAAAAAAACTCCTTAAGCACAGAAGTGATTACTTGAAGTCTCTGTTAATATATATTTCATTTCTTTTCTTTTGGCATACAAACATAAAGCAACTGATAAAAAGCATATCACTGAGTTGCCTCAAGCTGCTTCTAGTTGTAGACAAGGGAATTTATTGCCAGCAGGAGCAGTCTACATTTTTTAAATTGTTTCTGCATTCTCTGTATACAGATTGTCAAACTATTTGCATGTGGTAGACTCATGTCATTTCCAGCTGCTCTTTGGTCCTTACTGTTTTGCACCAATGTATAACAGCTTTCAGTACAGCTTATTGAAACTTGGCCACTGAGCAACGATATCTTCCAAAACCACAACTAAACACGCAAAACCCCTCTCCCAGTCATTAAAAGGTATAACAAGTAAGAAATATAGCCTTTCTTTGACAGCCAACAAAGCAAACAACTCAGTAGCTTTCATTCACTGTTCTTCAGCAGCTTTCACAACCCAATTCTGACAGGCTAAAAGTCTCTTTTAAGCCTTTAAGTTCTCTTAAAACTAATTAAGCAGTACTGTAAAGTGCCCTTTAAGATTTCTATGAGTCCTTCATATATTTTAAGCAAGTCATATACTGTTTTTAAAAACTTGTATCTGATAAACAAAGTCCAATGCCTACAATTTCTATGCATAAGACTCTGCACTACAAAGGCAGCTGGTGAAAGTTTGTCAGATCCCTTCAAAATTTATTTCCAGACTTTAATATAAACTTTTTAGGTGTTTCTTGAAGCTTTCCGGTCTTAAGTACTTCCAAGAAAATCCAGCTGAACAAGGAACTATACCCTTTACTTTCACATGGGTTTCCAACATTGACTTTGCAACATGACTAATCTTGCACTGAATTGTGAAAATGGTGTTCAAGTAATTTATATCATGATTATAAATCATAAACATAATTTTTCAGTGTCCTAAGTTTACTGAACTATAAAGTTCCCTAACTCCCCCGTAACACTCAGTGAACTGTAAAGCTCACTAAAAAGTTAACCAAATCACTATCTGGGTAATATGAACATGAAAAGGATCACACAAGATTGACAGGTAATCCATACAGTACTCAGATTAAGAGTTCAAGCAAAAACTCACGAAACAAGGGGAAAAATACTCCTGATTTTAGACTGGCTCTAAATTATTATCCTTTTTGCATGACATGGATAAGGTGGTGGTTATCCTCTTTGCAGGACATGGATGAGGTAAAAAACATTCTAATTAGGAATCTAGAACACTTTTCACAAGTCAGAAAGTGCTGTGACTTCACACTGTCTTTCAGAATTACAAAAAGGTTTCTTCTCAAATTCAGTTATACTGTCCCCAGCATCTGCTCATCCAAGTTTCTACACAAATCCTCTCCAGGCTGCTTTGGCTAGATCCCTTGGCTGCACCCTCTTGACTGAGATTGCGACCCCTACTACTATCCCCACCATAGCAACTTCCCAAATATGCCAAGCCAGAGACTTTTGTTCCCTAGGTTTTTCTACCAGCCACCTGAACTGTTATTAATATGATGAATTAATTCCATTGGAGATTTTTCACAATGAGAACAATCAGCCATTGGAATAATCTCCCCAGGGAAGTGGTGGATTCCCCAACATTGGACCCTTTTAAGATTCAGCCAGACAGGGTGCTGGGCCATCTTGTCTAGACCATGCTTTTGCCAAGAAAGGTTGGACCAGATGGTCCTTGAGGTCCCTTCCAACCTGGTGTTCTATGATTCTATGAATTCCCATAAAACTTTTGGACTGTTTTCTACTGAGAGAGAATTATTCATCTTATCAGTAATGAAAATAGTATTTTAAAATTTTGCTTTGTTGAATTCAAGAGTTAAAAGAATTATTTATTTTTTAATTTCTTAACAGGAGTTTTAGACATGTGCATTAACTAAAAAAAACCCAAATGACTGAAGTAGTTTGGAAAGGCCAAGGAATTGTAGATTAACGTATCCTCTTCAAGCCCAATGTGTAGGGCTCATAGGATTTGTTTTTCATACTTACTTTGTAATTTGGTCTGGATCTCTGATATCCCCTGCCATGCAGGGACACACATGCCAGGCCAAGAGGCCAAGGAACATTCATTCCACCCATGGTCTAAGCAAAATCTGCATTTTGATATATACATGACTGCAAATTACAGCACTCCGCTTTCTATTTCATACCAGCACTGTACTGACTGATTCCTCTCCAGGACAGTTTTCTAACTCGGCAGCGATTACCCAAACATTTTCAATAGAGCAACATGGTCCATTAATATTTTCCTAGAACACTGCAAACTAATCTAAGTCTGAAGACCGAGGAAGCTGCCTAAAATAAAAAAAAAAATATAATTTATTTCAGCCTCTTTTCTTCCACCTTCTATCAGTAAAACTAAACTTCACAAATGTGCTATTTTATGGCTCCAGGAACAGCTAAGTCATATGCAGATGAAAGTGACTGCCCATATGAACACAAGGTACAAAGTTCAGATGGAGTTTTAAATGCCTTCACTTTAGATCACAATCAGTAGCTGATATACAAGAATGAAAACAAGACTGTTGTGATATATAGTTTTCAACTATAAAACTTCTGAACTTCTTGTGCAAGTCTATTCGAAGTGGTGAGTTTATGAGGGAAAAATGTTAACTGTGCTATTATTAGTAATACTGTAAATACATTTATTCACAGACAATGGAACTGTCTCAGCTGTTGCTTTGAATACTTAAGCATATAATCTATGGCAAACACTTCTGGCAAATCAACAACTCAAGAGAAGTAAAGAAGATAGAAGTTCCTGACACTGCTTAAATGCAGTACAGGCAAAGTAATAACAAAACAAACAAAAAACCAAAGACATCTGGAACTTAATAATATGCAACAGAAGTTTAGCTTGACCTTTATACCGTTGTTTCCACAGTACTGCAAGATCATTTAGTAAAGTGTACTGTGTATATCCAAAATATACTGCTTTTTACTCTACACTGAATGAGCAACTTCATAACTAAACGGTAATGTACTATTTATTCCCCATAGAAAACAAACTTTAGTGTCCCTACCCTTGCTGGCAGGAGGTGTGAAGTTGTTTAGACATAATACCTACTACAACTGAACCCAGCAAAATTAGTTCAAACTACACTGGCATCAAATGTGCCCAACCATCTAAACTGCTTTAACTGGGAGTCCCAAAAAGAATGTTTGAGTCACCATATTGTCTATGTAAAACTGAAACTTTACTTATACAGTACCGAAATTAAAAATAGTATCACAGAAACCTAATACAAGTTGGTCTGCAGAGCTTTAAGAATCTAAATTAAGAAATAAAACAAACTTAAAAAACATTATGAGAAGAAACTGCACATAATATTGCTTTTTCTTATCATTCCAGCTCAGTCTAATCTTACAATTCAAAAGTTCCCACCTACATCGTTTCCAGCAATGTCTTTTACCACTATATTAAAAAGAGTTCATTTATCCACCATGAATTTAGTTCCAAAACAGGGAAAAGTTAGGACTGCCTCAACATTCCCCTTAGTTGAAATCATTCAAATTGGTGAGAGGATTTTGTGTGTGTATGCAGGCAAGTCAATAAAAGAGCAGATCACTAGGCCTTCGGCTTTATTCCTCTGGAACTACAAGATGAAAAAAGGGCATTAGTTGAATGAGAAGAAGGTATGATAAAGTTATCAGGGTCAGATCGAAGAGCTTTTATAAGCTTTTATCCTTCTAAATGAGCTCAGCTTTTAATGTTTATTTTGCAAGCTGTAAAGTAATTCTACCCTGATCAAAGGGAGAACTTAAGAGCAGCTGTTCAACTGTACATATATCTCTCTCTCTATATATATATTTTCTTGGTAAGTCAATAATGCTGTTTGCATTCTTTAAGTCAAATAGTGGTCTGCTAGATCATGACCTAGTTAAGCATTACAACTACACAGTTGATAACACTACACTTCTCATGGCTGTAAAGACAAAGGCCAATTTAAGTGTTGTCAAACAGCATTGTGACACTGAGCAACCAGTGCTGCACAGGAAGATGAATGAAGCATAAAAATAATGCATATGGTGGGTGGGAATCTAATTTAACATATCAAATAATGGGTTTTAAGGCATGGGAATATAAAACCTTCATCCAACAATGCAGGATATGAGAGTGGAATATAAAGTTCCCTGAAGAATGGAAAGTATTGTTAGAACATTTGCACTGTTTGCAGTATGCTTAATGCTTTTCTGTACCATAAAAAGAGGCATTCAGTAAGAAAAGTTGGATGACACTTTTCCCCCTGCTTTTTCTGAACTGTATGTTACTTCAGAGGATAGAGAATTTCAGTTATAATAGGTTTATGAAAGAGCAGCACAGTGCTCAATACCAATTGTAAAAGTAATTGAAACATTCAGAAAAGCAAGCAAGGAAGGAAGCATGAACAAACTAAATAGCAAACAACAATTCCACCATGTTTATCCATGGAACATTCTGCTTTGAAGACTGCACATGGTTCTAGTGGCCCGTTTACCAAAAGAATACAGCCAGGACTAAAAAGGCCAAAGAAGAGTAAAAAACAATAATAAAAGCTTTGGAACAATTTCCATAAAAAGCAAGATTGAGCAGTTTAAGATTCTTCAGGCTGGAGATAACCTGGTGGAAGGGATACAAGAGTCAAAGTCAGGACTGGAACCAAGATAGTCAGTAGGGAATGATAATTCAATTGTCTCTGTAATACAAGGAAAAAAAAAAGAACAAAACATGGAACTCCTTACAAGAGTTTACTGGGATTCAAAAAGGAACGACACAAACTTTCTAAAAGAAATACCCACTGGGGACTTAAAACCAAAGGCAACACTTCTGCCTCGTAAAGTCCCTCAGGTGCAAAATTCTGAAAATGGGCCATGTGTTCTCAGGGAGGTAAGAACACACATTAGACTGGTCAGTACTCTTCCCTAGGCACACACTATGGGCTACTGAGACAGGCTACTGGGCTAAGCAACAGTAACTGCTACAAGCTCTTCTCTTTCATCAGGATATAAAAAGCTCACATGAAGTTAAAGCCTGCAAAAATTCAGGGCAATGGCTTTGTTAAAACTGCCAATTGACAGTAGTACATTATGATCACTGACTGAAGTCCATTGATTTACCATAGTCCCTTAGCTGCACAACAATGAAAAGCAAAGCTACTACTTGCCATTTCATGGCACAAATCATATTTTTGCCCTTTCACTGTGCCATCTGCACAGCAAACCTGGTATACAGCACTTTTTAATTCAATGTCAAAATTATTTTAAGGTTAAAGTAGACATTTAATATGCCTCAATATACTTCAAGTCTTTTAACACAGTAAGTTTTGTATGCATGACAGCTTGGTATTTTAAGATGACAGATAAATTAAAAGAAATAGGACTTGTAATGGAAAATGGTTGCAGCCACTCTATCAAGGTAATGATAGATTTTGGTTTGAATGGAATACATATATGCAGTCTCCTAAAAACAGATTGGAAAAAAAGAGCTCCTTCATAACCCAGAAATATGCTCATTTAATAAGATAATAAAACACTACTGTTTTAGGGGCACATCAGTGTAAAAAAGCCACATCCACATATACAAGAATTGTTAACTTTATATGAATAACTAACATGTGTCACACTCAGAAAATAATCTCTTCTCTGAAAAGTTCTTAAATCTAGAGGTAGGCAACTACACATAGCAGATGCGTAACATGCAGAAGTTCACAGGCTCAGTTCTCTAGCAGACCTTACTAAATTCTACATGAACGATGCTTTCCAATAATAAACCATCATCATCATCATCGTGTGTTCCATTCAGAATGTCACTAAGTTACACAATACTGGATTTACAAGCAGACAACTAGAACCATACCAAAAGAAGGAAATGTGACCCACCTGCCTTTCTTCACAAAGCTGGCAGATCCTAGTTAGCATTATTTTTTCCACCAGATAAAAAAGGGCAGGCAACAAAAAGTGCTAAATAAGACACCTTTCTGACAGGACTTCTGTTCAAAACATCTGACAATATATGAAATCATATGCTAAAATTCCCAGCTTTGTGGGATTCCAGCATAGGACTGCAGTTGAGACAAAAAAGCACTTATATTGCTTGAACCTCTGGTTGAGCAGTTGAGGTGCTTTCTCCAAAATTCTCCTTAAATTATATGTGCTAAAGCAAAACACTTTTTATTCAATTAATGCAGCAATTGCACCTATGAAGAGGATGAATCTGCATCTAACACTTCAGGGGGCACTGGTTTTCAAGCACAATGCTGACACTGAATTTAACAGATGAAATCTGAGCTCCTATGAAGAAGGAAAGGTGCACTGATTTCATTAAGTCTGAGATTTGACTCTCAATGACTGTATTTCACTGCAACCACTTTAGTAGATATATTCACCATTCTGCAAACATGAGAGAGCTCAAGTGTAACTATTGCCATTTGTTTCCTCCTTTGGCTCGAACTTTATGATGATTTAGTCACCCAACGCTCTTCTGTCTGAGGGAACCATGACCTAGATAGGAGAAATTGGTTTCACAGAAAACTACTTGCTTGGCAAAGTTGATCAATCCCCTGCAGCAATTTTTTTCAGCAACAAGTGACAAAAACATAAACTTCACAATAGCCCTATGAAGGTCAATGAATTTTTGTAAAGCTTTTCAAGAGAAAAGGGTTGGTAAAAGTTTAAAGCATTAAAATCAGAAACAATTTTCAGCAAGGTCACCTACTGACAAGGTCTGAACTAATTTAAATGCAATTGATGCCAAATCTATTTTTAGGTAAAATGTTGCCTACCATGTACCTATAATATTTATTTTTATATGTAGTGACTTTACAGCGGATTGACAGAAGAAAACACTTTAACAGAATAAGTCTACCTGGCATCCAACTTGATCAATCTGGAAAAAATAACTCCAAACCAGATGTCAATTGTCTTTTTACTCACAAAACACATGGTGCTGCCTAAGAGATGTAAAAAGAAAGTATATCACATATAAAGACAGCATGAGTAAAACGTTTTCTAGAAATAAGTAACTTATGGGTTTAGGTGAAATACGACCTTTTCAAACCCACTTACAAATGTGGCATAATATTAAACAAAGACAGGATTTCGTATCTATCACATCCATGTGTTGCATGAAGTCAGTAACTAATTTAGATTGGAAAGGACCTCTGGAGTCACCTGGTCCAACCTCCACCTTAAAGCGAGGCCAACTATATCATAGTGTACAGGGGAATTACATAGAGACTTTTGAAACAAAGGAAGAGTCAGCTTCAAAAGAGGGACAAACATTCATGCTTCATTTATAATGGAGGAGAGGAACCTCATAATGGCAACAGAGCAATCACCAAAGCCTCACGGGACAATGGAGAAACTGCCCCCCTGGCACTGAGACCTCCTCCATGCCTTGGGGAGCAGCCTGCCCACCAGGTGACAGTGGCAGCTGCACTCCAACCAGCACAGTGGCAGTTCGGGGTGCAGCAGGCAGGGGGGCTATGTGACTTGGTGGGGAGGACTTTACCTCTGGCCTGCAGATTAGCAGATTGTAGGGAGTGGCCCCGGTATAAAGCTGGAACATCCACATCTCCAGGAAGAGGTGTGTGCAACTAGGTGAACTCACAAGAGCATTGCTTGTAACCCACACTGCCCATGGAGCTTGTATGCCAGTAACTGTGTGGGGGAAGAGGAGGATTAGAACTTTTCATGATTAGTTATGAAAAGTGTTTAGATATTTGTAGGCTTTTATTAACATTTTTAATTGTCCTACACTCTATCTGTTGTATTGTTGGTATCAACCCTAAGCATACATTTCCCTGATTGCCACTTAATTACATCACGTTAATAAATCAATAAATTGCTTTTTGTGGTTTAAATCACACGATCTGAGCAGTTTTTCCATGCAACAGTCAACAATATGAATCTTTGAATATATCAATCTTTACATTAATTTCCAATGTTCCTTAGCAGTTGTGCATAGATAATACAGAACAAACATGCGGGGGGGGGCGGGAATTTCCTTGGAGAAGATTCAGTATTCAGCTGCATCCAGTTAACTCAAAACATACACCTTTTAGATAAGGAGTAGAACCCTAAAGAGGCATCCAGTACCTTTATGAACTTTCCAAATTCCTTCACTTCTGATCAAATTCAAAGTGGGCCTCTCCATCATTTAAATCTTTTAAAATCTTACGCTAGCATGCTTTCACAGGATCTGACATTATATCCAGCATAACAAGAAATCCTACACACATGCATGTTAATTAAAAACAGAGCTAAAAGAAAGGAAGAAATACTTTGAAAATGACTAGAAAACAGCCATGTAACTTTGCTTCACACTGCAGAGTAACAGCTCATAGATACAAACAAAGAAACAGGCAAGGTTGAAATCACTTGCATTTTAACAAGTTAGTTCCAAGCTCGTTTTACAGCCGCAAGTTTTCAGGTTTGTTCGGCACTGCTGAGTAAGGTGAAAAAATTTTTACCTCTAGGGAAACTAAACAGAAGGTCAGTCTCAGACAGAGATACAGGTCTTGCCTCAGCAAGTTTACCTCAGCAAAACAGAAATACGTTGTCCTCACTGTTTTGCCAGCACTGCCCACGCACAGTTACCGTGGTTAAAAAAATCCAAACCCATGCCACTCCCGCTACTATTTTTCTCTTTTAATTGTGACAACAAAGCCTCAGTCTGGCCAGACGGCTTCAGGTCTCCTGAATCAAAATGTCTCTTCCCTGAAGAACTACTTCATTATACACATAATATCAGAAGAGAATTAAGCATGAAAAAATCTCAGCTAGGTAGAAAAATGATGTATGATCCATAAAATCACCTTTACCCAATTAGCACCTTCATAAATGGAAAGCTGGCAATGCAAGCAAGGCAGACTGTTGCACTATCCACACCTCCCAAATCACACAAGGTTTTGTTTCCCACAGTCACCTACCTCAGAAGTGTCTGGCAGGAACAGAGAGAGTTCAAAATTATACCAAAATTATATGCGAAAAAATCATGACTCACACAGAGGAACAAATCCTCATCTAAAGAAAGAGATGGTAGGTGACCACGTTATTACAGAAGTCATCAATGTTCTCTGCACTTTGTACCATGTGATCCATATTACAAACAAAACTAAAGCAGCAGAAGAATAAATAAGCCCAGGTTTACTATTGGTTTTGTATCTTCTGGTTCAAGTACAGTGCTCAACCCCACGTCATGTCCCATCAAGGCAAAGTTTCTTTGATACATACCATTGTTTCTAACCTCAGGAGTCAAATCCATAGTCCATTGACAAGAAGCTCTCTAATCATTTCTCTGATGCAGAAATTTTAAATGCATGAGACTTGAATAACAGCCCAACTCCCTTCTGAATGCCCTCTTAGTACTTCTAACATTGCAATCCTACAAGCTCAGCTGTTCCAAGATCCTTTCAGAAAAGGCTATACCTGAATTTCTAACATGAAGACTGAAGGGCAGGGGGATGAAATAATTCAAGGCAGAAGTAAGGAGGTATTTCCAAGTGTTACATTAGATTGGTTAAACTAAAGAAACAAAAAAGAAAGTGAGCAGCCACTGTAAGCTATTAACAGTTTACAAATTTGGATTTTGAAATAATTACTGGAGTAAGCAATTAGTTGAGAGAAAACACAGAAAGTAGTTTATACTGTACAAAAAGTGCAGTATTTAATTTGACAACATATAACCACTTTGCAAATCCATAAGAAGCACATAAAATCTAGGTGTATAGTCCTTTAAAATATATATGCAGTATTTTATGTTTTACAGTTGGGGTATGACTTGCACACCTAAAAATCTTGACTTTTTCCTTCAACTCTTTCCAACTAGTGCAAACGGCTCCCTGCAAACTTCGTCTGAACTTAAACCAAAACACAGCCACAGTACCAGTGCTAGTTAAAAAAACCCAACCAAACAAAACCCATTCCTTCATTCTCAAATATAGTTGTACAACAAACATACTTAAGGCATTGGAATTCTAGGATTTGTGCGAGGTAAGAGAAGGAGAAATTGATGAAAGTCATGATTTAGTTCTTTTGTATTTGACCTCATTATATGTATAACATTCTCATTTCCTAAGGAATGTAATTAAGTTGTGGAATTCTCGTACCACAGCAGAATGACTGAGTTAACAGAACTATAAACAAAACTGAATAAATGATTTTTAAAAAGATTTACAGTACTGCAAAGATTCATAAGCATTTTTGAAACTACGTTAAAAATAGCTGCATGCCAAATATTAAACAGGAATCAAATTTAGTAGTGATTTCCATTTTTAGCCCTGGAAGTTAGAGACAAATTGCTCTTGCCAGTTGCAGAAGATACAGTATCCTGGAGTTTCCATAGGGAAAAAATAAACACTGAAAAGCAGAAACAAAAACCCTAATATTTACTGTACAAGGAGCTCTTAACAATCAATATATTGCAAAACAGCCCTGCAGACTGAGACTTCTCTTACTGTTATGAACAAACTTCTTTAAATGAATTTCTTAAAAATCTGAGATAATCTGTAGTTATTCTGAAAACTATTTTTTGCAATTTCTTAGAAATTCCCTGTTTAATCTTCCCTTCAGAGAGAAAAGTCACAAGGAATCTGCGGTATGCTGTAGAAATGTACTACTTACATAGCACAAAAAGGTCAAGCCAGTAGTTTCTAGGATGCCCTATGGGCTGTGGAGGATTTTTTTTCCTTTATTTCTAATGAAAAAGTGGTTATGGCTTTGTTTTGATCAAATTAAAATAGACTGCTAAAATTCTGGGGCATACAAAAATAAAACTAACTATATTCTAGCAAAATAAAATTTAGATTTTTGTGCCAGTAAACTCTGACTCTGAAATTCCAACTGAGTCAACAGACTTCTATTTTGCTAAGTAAAAAATATAACATGATAACAATATGACTATTCCAAAAACATGGGGAATATTACACAAAGGATCACTGTGGCAGGAAAACCGGAGTCACTCATTCATCAGAATTTTAAGTGTTTTTGGAGTACAAATGAACAAGCTACAATACACCCACAAAATTTATTTTTAAGAGGTCAGAAGCATTGCTTGTTCTATTACTCATTGCCTTTGCTAACTATTCAATTAAAAAAAAATATGTTGAAGCCATTAAATGTATAACGTAGACAATAAAATGCAATATATGCAACTTATCCACAGGAAAAGCCAACGGGAAACAAATTGCCTAATTCTTGGTATTTTGCAACTATCTCTGCAAATGTAATATTAATTCACTAAGACAGACAGGTAAGTAAAACCATCAATCACACTCCCCTAGTTACATTAACAGGCTTGCCTCTCTATACTAGTTCATACTCACTACATCCATAATTTAGTTGCATTAAGCTATTCAGTAATCTCATAATACAAGCAGCATACTTAACTCAGAGGATACACAAATTTTACACACCATATTCACTTTGTATGGAGTTCTGAATTTTATTCTATCTGATAAAGCATCACACTTCACACTTGAGAAACAGGCTTTTTTTAAATGTGAATATTTTGAGTATTTCCTTGTTTACCCTAAATCCACAAATGCCCCACAACTGAGGCTCAGAAAAACTGGGATACTATAGGGAGAAGCTAAGAACAAACACACATGCAGCACAACAAAATCCACAACAGAACTAATGGTGGTCTTTGAACTGGATCCAGAAAAGACACTTCCAGAGCTCTTGCAAGGGATTATGGTATTAAGTTAAGAGAGACAATTTGTGGACCAGACTGGGAAGTAAAACCCTTCCCTCTAAAAAGTTCAGAATCAAAAAAAAGTAATATAGAATTAAAACACCTAGTCACCACAGATTTTCTCATAGACTGCAAACTTAGTGATCTCTGGTCTGTTTTCTCCTTCAAAAGCTATCTACTCAGAGCATCCATCCAAAAGCTATATTTAGGTTTCTCTGATAAGAAATGTTATTATTAGACATGTAACAGCCCTATAGTAAATAATGATTTAAAGCAAATGATCAAGTACACGTTTGTGTAGCATGCTTAACATTGCTTTCTTATAGTTGCTTCTTAATAATAGTTCTGTTATTAACAATAAATACGATTATTAATAAAGTAGTTTTTTAATACTTTAATAACAGCCTCTTCATTCAAAGCATACAATATTCAAGATGGTTTAGGTAGGTGCAATTATCACAAACCCTTCTATGAGTCTTCCATTCTTTTTAGCAAAAATAGTTTAGATAAAACTGCACAGTCACTATTTCAACCCTTCTGAAAGCCTCTCCTTTGACATTATTAAAAAAGTCAGTAACTATTATAGGCTTGAATACTATATGACCTCTACTGTTCTTTGCTAAACAAAGATCCATCAATCCATAAAACATACTTGTCAAAACAGCATGTATACGTGCAGTAAAAAGTGGATCTCCTAATCTTTTTCTGATTTTCCTAAAAACAATTTCTATTTTAAACTTATCAAAAAGAGGAAAAAAGTCCCAGAAATATGTTCCTTTAGCTGACATGGATTCACCTCACCTGACTGAACTGAAAACTTAACACTGTCTTTGGAATAAACCAGTAGCACCTTATTGTCATGGAATGAAGTCTAAGAACTGCTTTATACTTAGAAAATGCTACAAAAATTGTGGCCAGTACTAGTCAGAAATGAGATCAAACTTTGGGCTTATATACCTCCTAGAAGATGAGAAACTCCAGAGGGAAAAACCTAAGGCGAGGCTGAAACTCATGAACTACATGTTCATGAACTGGAGTTCACAAAGTGCAGTGTAACTGCACCAACTGCAGGAAGGCTGAATTGCAGCCTCAGGTAAACGCATGCTCTGATGAGTGCATCCTTCAGGAAGAGAAAAGGAACAGCCAGAATTGTCCATTGCTGTCAGTGCCAACAACTAACACAGCTGTGTGAGAACCCAGTCAAAAGTCAAGTTCATTTTTGTTAAGAAGTTTTTTCTAAACATGGCAACAAGTGTTAGCTTGACTTAAATTTTCTTTTTTCCTCATTGTCTTTTTGGGCCCTCTTTTTTTGAGCCAGCTGGCCGGATAACAGTCACTTCCAGGGTAACTGAACCACCACAGTTTGTCTTCCATCATCTGTTTCCTAACATAAGGATTATGGTTTGGGTGCCTATAAAAGACACTGCATCTACTAGTAAATTTTCACACTCTTTATAAAGCAAGAGAAAATGACTGAACTTCTCAACCTAACAACTTCAAATGGTCCAGATGTCACACAACAGAAACATTTTAACAACTCTAGAAGTGGTAGACTACACAATCCCCCCAG